>JAKTSR010000258.1:0-17531 GCA_030580325.1 Sugiyamaella sp. yHKS617 | reverse complement strand
GCTCCTCTCGCTGCGCTCGAGGAGGGCCGGGCTGGCGGCGAGCTCGCGCAGCGAGCACAACGGGGTCCGGGGCAGCGCCCCGGCCGCCGGAGGCATATCTTCGTCCCCGTTCGCCCGTTCGCCCGTTCACCACCCCATACCATCCACAGGCTCGGTCCCGGGCCGCCGGAGTCCGTCGGAGGCTCCCTGGGTCCTCAGCCCGCCCGTCCCTGAGCTGAGGAAGCAAGATCTGGAGATGTGCCTGGCGTGCCTGAAGCATTAGATTATCTGCGGCTTGCTGCAGGTTCGTGCATGGAGCAGCGGGGCAGCAGGCGCCTGTGGAGTAGGCTATTTTACGTTTGAGCCATGCACCTGCAGACCTATATCGAGAATGGTTGCTTTTTGTGTGATAGGACGCAAAAGCCGTTGCCAAGCTAGTGTCTGAGACATAGGAAGTGTCTCAGAAGTGGCTTCTGCTCGGCTTGAATCCAGTCTTGTGGTGTGGAAGAAGATGCTTCCACAGCATCACCCCACTTGACTATTGCACCAGCCGGCAACCGGTGAGCGGGGCAGGCAGTGAGTGCAGGAGTAGAGTTGTGCAGAAGAAGAAACAGAAACAGATGTTGAAGCTGGTGCTGAAGCGGATGCTGAAGCTGGAAGGAGTAGCGGAGGGGGTCAAGGCGGTTGGCTGGCTGGCTGGCTTGCTGGCTGTGTTTCAGTGACAGCGGCCGTCTCCGGAGCCGGAGCGCGCTAGTTAACCGCTGATCCGGGTGAATACGACCCGCCAGCTCTACTGGATACCGTCGCACTGGTAAATAATACTCTCGAGCGGGCTGGTGCTGTGCTGGTTTCACCACCAGCGATGGGTGACGCCAGAGCCAAATTATTATTAATTACTAGATAGAGCGGCCGCTGCGCACGAGGAGGCTGCTCGGGAATGACGCTCGCGAAGCGAGCAAAGGGGTCCGGGGCAGCGACCCGGAACCCGTGCGAAGCCACCAAACCGCCCGACCCGCAGCTGGGCACGCACATCGCTGCTTCTGCCAGCCGGCGGTGCGCGTGTGCGTTCTTCGTTGCCGCAGGCTGGCCCGCTCGCACGTCCGCCGACCAATCGCCAGGGCTCGAGCCGCCAGGCACCGCTTGCAGTGGGCCGTACAGCGGCAGGCGTCCGAAAGCTGCTATCGGCCGGCCTCCAAATTGCGGGGACTGTAGGCCCCGGGGAATGACCGGCCGGGCCGCCGGAGGCACGGCCCGCCCAGGCCGGTCTTTGTCCTGTAGACGCACGTCGCAGGCCTGACAGGCCGGGTGTGCGCAGCGGCGCCAGCAACGGGAAAAGGACTGCGCTTCCGTAAGCCGGGCTCAACCCGGGCCTGCGATGCTTGCTGCACGTACCCGGGTTCTGCTGGCCAGGCTGGGCCGTCGCGAGAAGCCCTCCTGGGCGTAGCGAGAGGAGCTACGGGGTCCGGGACGTAGCGCCAGCGGCCGGTGGCCTGGCCAGCCAGTTCTGACCAGCCAGTCCTGACGGCCAGACAAAGCGAAGCAGGGCGAAGCAAGGCAGCGCGAGGCAAGGCAAGGCAAGGCAACGCGAGTGAAATGAACTGCGCATGTTTTAAGTAGACGGCTGAAAAAAATTTGCCGGCCGGGAAAGAATAAGGACGTAGACCCGCAACCAGTGGCTACGGAGCCAGCAGCGCCAGCACTAGCGCCGGCAGGGGGCGGGCAAATTGGGTCGATTGAGCCGGCAGATTACGGTTGCGACGGAGATACGCTACGTACGTACAGTAGTGGCGAGAGCTTCGCGAGCGGGTGTGAGACACAACTAACCAGCTTAGCTACCTTGCCTGGTTGCTCTGGCTGGACGATTGGCCGATGACGCTGGCTGTGCGGAGTGTGGCTCTGGAGGGTGCTCTGGCGGGCTGGCTGGCATTGATGTCATCGGGCAGTGTCTGGCCGTACCAACCAGCTGGCTAGCGGCACTGGGCCTGCTATTATTACCTTTACAGCATGGGATTTCACCACCGCATATTGCGTCGAGGTCCGCGCATTTACATTAGGTCCACATGAGAGGACGAATGTATGCGATATGCGCTTGTGAGCTTGTGAGACTCACTGAATACCAGCTGTAGCTCGCTGTAGCTGGAGCTGGACACAGTGACGGACGTACGCAGTACCAGGCACGGGAGATATGGCCGGCCGGTTATTTATAGCTATAGATAGCGACTGCATGTAGAGCGGCTAAGTAGGAGTACATAGCGATACATGGCGCGACATACAAGTGTGCAGATGCTATAGAACGAGTAAATATTAATTTCAGGCAATGCCAGGAAGCTGCCGGTTGCTTGTCTTTGTTGTGCCGTGACTGCCAACCTTTCTCCGAGTCCGCAGCGGCATACGACAGGTGCGCGAGTCGGGGAGAATTGACAAGAATTGGGGACAATGGGGGAGAATTGAGTGGAGAATGGGGACAAGCGAAGGAGCTCTCACTGATGTCCATTGCGCGGAAGAGCGGCGAGCAGGTGTGCAAGCAGGTGTGCGAGCTAAGTAATCGAGTAAAGTGAGCGAGCGGCAGGGCGGGCAGGGCGGACAAGATGCGCAGGTGGCCTCGACTGAGCTGCTTCCGATTCTGAACTGATTCTTGTCCTGGCCTGATCCTGGCTTGACCTGCTCTGATTGTGCCCGTGTGATCATTCAATTTATGACTTGGATTCGCAGCTTAGCTGAGCCCGAGCACAGTATGAGGCTCCTGAGTACCGGCTCCTAAGTATTGGCTCCTGAGTATTGGCTCCTGAGTATTGGCTCCTGAGTATTGGCTCCTGAGTATTGGCTCCTGAGTATTGGCTCCTGAGTATTGGCTCCTGAGCAAGACCTGAGCACTAGCTCCAAGGTCACAACCTCGCACCACAGCAACAAACCTGCTCTGCACACCCTCTCGGCCGTTGCTACTCTACCTCCCAGTATTAAATAAACTACCACTTGCATACTGCTTGCATCAGATATGCATGCATATACTTTCTTTTCACACAAAAATAAACGTTAGCGTTTGACCACAAAAACAAACGACCATAAAACAAATTCTAACCCCAATCCTTGCACTGCAACTGTGCTGCACTGCACACGCACATGTAAACTGGGTTGTTCACTTTCAGTTTCTGGCTCCGACCTGGTAGATCCAATACAAGGCCTCCTCCACCGGTCTTGATCTATATATATATCGATCACTCTATCCGCTGCGTTATCTGGATGCATTATTATTATTTCCAGGCCTCAACTTTATAAGTCGAGGTTGAGTTAATAGCCAAAATATTTGGTGCTGAGCTGCCGTATCTAGTTGGGTCTCGGGAGTGCAGTGCGGTTTGTTTGTGACGGAATAGTAGTTGGAGGGCTTCTACAACTTGTATTTATACCATTTGTTATATTCTTCGAATACGGTGGGTATTCATAGATTATTCATTTGATTTTGGCTGCTAGTCGTTGTGAATTCATCTTTCCTCGGATTGTCTGATATTGACCGACTCACTGCCATTCATCTGATATTCACTTTGATATAGTCGCTTGATATTCACCTAGCGTCACCGAATTTTCATTGTATAGTCATTTGACGTTCATTTGACGTTCACCTCATTCACTTCTTTCAACTCGTTCACCCGGTTCTTCCATCCTTCCCGTTTCGTTCTCTTCATTCTCTGTTCATCCCTTGTATTTGTTCGCCCTTCTGTCATTTCTCAAAATCTTTGCATCGCTCGCACTTATACTTCCATTTCCGTTGTATTATACCTCTGCCTTGTATATCAACCCCTGTCAAACTCTTTCCTCCTTAGAGTTTATAACAGTGTTTGATTCAAGTAATAGGTAATAATCTTTAAAGTTGTTTTCAAAAATATCCCTCTGTTCCCCCATTTTTTGTAAATAAGTGTCTCCATTTCTCACTTAGAGTTAACGTTGGTCTAAAAGTTGCATTTAATATAACCAGAACTGTGCTGTCGACTCGCTCTTGTCAGGCTTACCTGGATTTCAACAACCCAACAATCAGATTCAGCATACCTTGTAGCTCGTTTGCTGCTGCTGTAAACTGCTGCTCCATTGAACGCTGACAAAATCCAAAACAAAAAACTGCATTCTAGACGTTCGTTAATCTAGCCAACACAGTTGTCGGGATCCGAAAATCAAATTCCTTTTTCCCGCTCTCTGGTCATTTCTTTCAGCGTTTTATTCGCTGCCCCTTTTTGCATTTCATTTTGCATTTAAATTTCTGCTCAATCATTTAAAATGTCCACTCATTACCAGTAAGTCGGCTGCTTTAGCAATCTTTTCCTCTCTCTCTCTCTCCTAACCTTCCTTTAGATATTCAGCTCCCAGCCAATCTACGGCCCTTGCTGTTGAACCTAGTCCAACTACTCCACCACAAAAAAGACGTAGAGGTAGACCCGCCAAGAGACTTCCATTTTGTACGGAAATGTTCTACGCTACACCGGTTGTACCTACTCACAGCTCGGTGCCCATTTCTCCCGAAGAGTCTTTCAACTCGTTTCATTCTCACCCGTCTATGAATGTGCAGGCGCATTCCTCGACCTTGGCTTCTTCGAACCGTAATGTTGAAGTTTCTCCTCAAGAACCTTCTCCTGTTGCTGTTAATAGATCCAACAGTTATCCCGCTCCTGGTCACCATCAGAATCTCTCAATATCCTCGTTATCCTCTTTGACATCCATGTCATCTTCAGCTGGTCCTGCAGAGTTCTCCCTAAGTGCTTTTGATTTTGGTCCTGGTCAATCTGTTGGCCCAAGCCCTTCAACTATGACTGCTGGTCCAGCCATTGCATCCAATTCTCCTTTTGAGGGCTCTTACTATTCTCATCAGCTCATGGCCGAGAGATCCAATCATTCTGACTCGTTGTCTGCAGCTCACCCGACTCCTAATTTCTTCTTCCAGCCAACTGACATAGCACAGCAATTGAATGCTCCTTATATTATGAAGCACCACCCTCAAGACCAATCTCTCTATGGTCTCTACAGTCAGGAGCCCTTGACTTCTCTTCAGCCTTCGGCTACTTTTGAGTCTGTTGCTGCACCACTTCTTCATCCTATACCAGTACTGACTGCTCCATCTCAGGAGGACTTCTTTTCCGATCTTCCTTTGCCTACAGACGCTATCGATACTAGTGCCGGTACATTCACTACTGCTGCCTCGAGAGGTTTTGTGAGTGGTAATGTCAGTCGTGCTGCTAGTGGTGCTGCTAGTCCTACTAGTGTTCCTCCTGCCGCTTTCACGTCTCAGCAGCCCTCACTGGTTGGTTCGCCAATTCTTGCTGCTGAATCCTCTGCTAACGCTACTCAGAGGAAGACACTCCAGGAACGCAGAAGGAGTTCGCCTCATCGCTCCTCGACGAATCTTCGACGTCTGCAACTCTCGCGTAAAAACTCTCTGTCTGCCTCTAGCAGTGCTACTCGCCTACCGTCTGGTCTCTTGTCAGCTCCGCCTTCTGCGAATCCATATAATAAAAGACGCATTAGCCTTAGTATCCAGCATGGGCAGGCTGTGGTTGCTCACAACCAGGGCCGACAGAGTGACGATCAGGATGAAGACCAAGATAGCTTTGTGCCGCCTCCAATGACCAGACATTTCTCGTACGATATTCGGGATCTGGCCAGAGGTGTCAACTCGGCCTTTTCATCACTGGGGATCAAGTCCACTTCTCCTTATTCTTCGACAAGTTTCCCCATGTCCCAGCAGACATCGGCCACTTCATTCACCAGCACCAGTGAGGACTGTGAGACCGAGGAGGATGTGCCGACCCTGTTCCCACAGTACATCGCCAAGCCACCGAGCCCGCTACTCATCTCACGACAAGTGCGTCATGACACTGAAGACAACGAGGAGGACCTGGAAGACGTATCGTACCTGGGAACCAAAGACGATGCCCGCGAAGCTCTACGTCGCGCCCTGGCCCAGCGCTCCGCCAACATCGTGTCCAAAACGAGCACCGCCACTTTCAGTCTCGCAGACAACTCCGATGACGACCAGAACCACTACTTCCCCATCTCGGCCTGAGTACCCGTTGCTCCGACCACCATCCTGAGACGACTGTTCAATGTAACCTGACGACTTAATGCATCCTTTTTCTTTCTCTACACCCACACACACACACACACACACAGACTCTCTCTCTCTCTCTCTCTCTCTCTCTCTCTCTCTTGGTAAAACTGTTCGGGCGCAGCCCTGGACAATGCTACTCCGGGAACTGGACGTGCCTCCGGCGGCCGGGGCGCAGCCCCGGACCCCGCTGTGCTCGCTTCGCGAGCGCTACTCCCAGGAGTTGGGAGCTAGAGTCTGGCGAGTACAGTACCCGGTCGTCGCTCATAAGTCAGCCCATTGAAACCTGCGTTTTTGCGAGGGAACTGTCTGCTTTTCCTGCTGTATTGGTTAGTACCGTATGCGGGTCATGAAGGGCCGGTTCCAGGAGCTACTCGCCGTATTAGCAGTAGTGCCATATACGAAGAAGAGCAATCGAGTCAGCGGTACAACTGCGCTATGTGGAGAGTATTTTGAGCACTAGGTTCCTGGGAATAGCGCTCGCGCAGCGAGCACAGCAGGGTCCGGGGCAGCGCCCCGGCCGCCGGAGGCATCACCAGCAAGTACTCGCCAGGCTCACACCGCCCAGCCCTGGAAGCCCGTCCTGTTCCGCGAGCGAGTAGCAGAGCAGGGTCACAGGAAGAGCCCCGGTAGCGCCGAGTGGCAAGGGTCCGAGCAGGTAATTTCGTTGGAGATGCCATTTGCGGAGCGGGCTGGCATCGGGGATACCAGTTTCCCAGATGGGCTGGGATGTCCTGCCGCACTGTGGCCGAGTGCGTCTAGGCGCGTTGGCTTATGTACCCCTTTTTAAATTGGCCCGCTGGATTTGGCAGTGCCTGGCTCGCTTCTCAGCTTCGCTTCGCTTCGCTTAGGGGGAACAGGCGTTTGGGCGAACTTTTTCGTTTGTTTTACTGTGGAGGTGATTGAGCTGGCTGGCTGGGAGAGTGGTATCTCGCTCGCGTGTTTCTGAGTCTGGCTCGTGCTTTTCGAATTTGGTACTGCCCGCGCGACCCGAAGAACGAAGTGCCTTCTGACCTGTGTTCACTTCTGCTGCTCTGTTGAATGGAGCTCGGCTGCACTTTTAAAATTTGTTTTGCCTTTCCTGTTGAGCTGGAATTGTGCTGGACTCGTCCTCTCGCTCGTAGTGGCATTGACACTGTTCGAGAGTGCGGTTATTGCGTCTGATTGTGGTTGTGTCTGACTGTCTGATCTGACGACTCTGACTGACTCTGACTGATTCTGTCTGAGCTCGGTTCTTGGTTGTGATTCTGGCCGATTCTGTCTGAGATCAGCTATTGGTTCTGAAGCTGTCTTGGATTCTGCTCCGTTCTGCCCTGTTCTGCCCTGTTCTGACTGTTCTCTGCCCCTTTCTGCTCACCTCAGGGGCTCGTTTGATTCACGGTAGCCCATGTACGGAGGCATGTCTATAGCCAGCATGCCTTCGCCTTATCCTGGACGTGAGCGTAATCATAGTCGGGGAGATGCCGATGGCTCTCCTGATGCGAGAACTGGCTACGGTGACGATGGCTTCGGTGACGCTGACAGTGCTACGGCGGGAAACCCCTATCGCCATTCTTGGACCCCGGGCGCTCTACAACCGAATTCACAGTCCAGTTACATGCCTGGCCATAGCAGAAGAGACGGTTCCCTGAACCAGCAGTTTCTGCTGCCCATTTCCACGGGAAATTTGGACCCCCATGTGAGATACTCGGCACCGGGCCTCAATCCTAATAGCCCGGCATCTGCCAGCTCTGCAGGCAGTCCTGGCGCTGCAGTTCTCGGCCTTAGTCCAGCCTCTGCTGGCTCTGCTGGCTCTGCTATCGGAATTGGAATAGGGTTCGGCCCAGGATCTGGGACTGGCTTCGGCGCTGGCTCTGGCACTGGCTCTGGCGCTGGCTCTGGCTCTGGCACTGGCACCGGTGCCCTCGCTGGTTCCCTGTCTGGCGGCGGCTCCGCACCTATCCCCGTTCCTGCTCCTGCAGCTGATCTCAGCAATGGAACTGGATACGGAAGTGGAGTGAGCCCTGTGCTGGGGGTTGGCTTCGGTGCCAAAAGCCCGGGAACAAGTCCTAACACAGGCACCGGACCGTTTCCTCCGTTGCCGGCCCAGTATTCCCATAATAAGGGCCACAGCATGAGCACGCTTGGCTCGCTTCCCTCGATTTATATGCCACCACCTCCGCCGCCCAGCTCATCGGCGGCGTCGCCCTCTGTGCCGCTTCATAGAAAGCATTCCAGAAAAAAGAGCTCTCAAGTGCTGGTTCCTCCTATCCAGGTCAGCCGCCGTCGTTCGGTGCGCCACGCGTCCACGTCGAATGCCATGGCAGACACACTCTCTCCGGACTCTGCTGGCCCCGCGAGCGCAGAATCTTCTTCCCGAGAAGCGCATCGCCTGTCCTACCATGATTCCAGCGAATCTACCAGGTCTGATAAGGACTCTTCTGACGAAGACAGCTATGTTAAGATTAACTCGGATGGCGAGAATGAGCTCAAGCATGATACCCCGCACGCATCACACAATGAAAAGGGATCCAGCAGCGGTCTCAAGAGCCACGATGAGAGTTCTCACAATGAAAAAGTTGCTGCTGTCGGAACTAGTGCTGACAACGACGAAGACGACGACGAGTATGACGACCTGGACGAGCTTGACCAGAAGTCGGGAATGACAACACAAACTCTAGCATCCGGTGCGACGTTGCTCATTGGCGCTCAATTCTTCTCCAAGTTGGTGACTTTCACACTCAATCAAGCTCTGCTTCGTTTTGTAAGCCCAGATCTACTCGGTGCAAACGCTCAGTTCGAACTGTTTACAAACACAATCCTGTTCTTCTCTCGAGAAGCAGTTCGTCTGGCGGCTCAGAGACAGACGCTGTCCAGCAAGTCTCAGGACGTGTACCGGTTTGAAGGCGGTGTCGTCCACGGTACCCAGTCCGGCACTATCCAGGAAGTCATTAACATTGGATATGCTCCCCTGTTTATCGGAGTTCCTCTTGCTGCCGTGTTCTCATTTATTTATTACTATACATGGGCTTCTACAGTTGGACAGGAGTACATTGGGACGTCGATAGTAATCCTGGCTGCGTCTGCTATCATCGAGCTGTGTTCAGAGCCGAGTTTTGTGCTCACCCAGCTATTGATGGACTTTAAAACTCGAGCATCCATCGAATCGGCGGCCATCACTAGCAGATGCTTAGTCACCTTCTTTTTCGTGCTCCTGTCCAAGAAAACTTGGGGCCCAACTATTATATTATTTGCACTTGGTCAATTGGCCTACAGTACTGCCACCAGTGGCCTCTACCTGCTCAGTGGATTGAAAACAAGCAGACATCAGCAGTATCGACTCTTGTTTTTACAGGGCATCTGGACCGACACCAACCAGAAGATCTATTTCAACGAAGACACAAAGAAGCTGGCTGTCGGAATGTGGGTTCAGACTGTCTTCAAGCATCTATTGACCGAAGGCGACAAGCTGTTGGTGTCGCTGGTCTTGCCAATTACCGATCAGGGTGTATATGCTCTTGTGGCCAACTATGGCTCGCTGATAGCCCGCCTGGGTTTTCTGCCTGTTGAGGAAGCGCTTCGAAACTTCTTCTCCAAGCTACTGGCTGCGGATGACACCAATAACAACCGCCAACAATCTATTCATGACGATACATCTTCTACAACCTCTCCATCGTACACCCGGTCGTCGTCTCCACAGGCAAGTCAGCAGAAAGCACAGGAAGACACTGACGCACAACTCCGGGTCACATCAAACACAAGTGTCAAGCCTGCTGATGTCACCCTTTCGCAGACTGTCCTATCAACTGTCCTCCGAGGCTATGCCTACCTGGATATAATCATCTGTATATTTGGCCCGCTGGCCGCTCGTTACGTGCTGAGCATTCTGGTCTCGAGTGCCTGGCTAGCAACTGATGCGCCTAAAGTGTTGGCCAGCTACGCATGTTATATCCCGTTCTTGGCCATCAACGGGTGTCTGGAGGCCTTTGTGCAGTCGGTGGCCAGTGTTCACGACCTCAGGGAACAGGGCCGTGTGATGATCGTGTTTTCTGTCTCGTTTGCCGTGGCCGGGTACATCTTCATGGTTCTCCTGAAACTAGGTGCCCAGGGCCTGATCCTGGCCAACATGATCAATATGAGTCTGCGAATCGCCTGGTGCGTGAGATTCATCTCCCTCTACTATTCCCAGACTCATGGCAGCGCCTGGTTGTGGCTGCAGCGCGCCCTCCCCTCCAAACTCGTTCTCTCGGCCACCGTCCTCGTGGGCGCCGTCGCCTGGCGACTGGGCCCGGTCAAGTCGTGCCAGGACCTCGTCAAACAGGCGACCCTCGGAATCATCCTCCTCGCATCCATCCTAGTCCAGGAACGCGATTTCATCTTCCAGTCTCTGCACCACCTGAAAAGACGCTCGGCCCGCAGCTAGCGCCCTCCGTACAAATGAACTTCTTATAAACCCCTTTTGCGCCTCCGGCGGCCGGGGCGCTGCCCCGGACCCCGTTGCTCCTCTCGCTACGCTTGAGTCGGGACGTTGCGTCCGGTAGCGATACTCCGTTCCCATGGGCGAGAAGGGCGCAGCCAAAGTCGCTCGCGAAGCGAGCACCACGGGTCCGGGCAGAGCCCGGCCGCCGGAGGCAGCCTGGCAGGGCCCAAGAGGAAGCAGGAAACAGAAGCGGTTAAGTACAGTCAATAAATAATCATAAGGAGCAGCGGCAGGTGGGGCAGCGGCATGTGCGCTGGAGCCAGGTGAAGAGGCAGCCGTAGTGGAAGATGTGGCCGCAGCGGATTTTGACGGGCAGGTCGTCGTCGTGGTCGGGGCCGTGGCTGCCGAGGGTCATGACGTCGCGACAGATGATGCAGTCGAGGTCGTGGTCGTGGCGGGCCAGGTCGCTGGCGGTGGCCGGTATGAATGCAGAAATGTCGTACTGGCCCAGCAGGTGCTTGTGCCAGATGAGCGCACGGGCTTGCTGGATAGCCAGCCTCAGAGTCATGTAGGCTTCACGAAATATGTGCAGTGGAAGACAGTAATGGCTCAGCATGACCATGGAAAAGCTCATGTAAATAGACAGCTTCAGCACATCAGAAAAGATGTGGGCAAGCGATAAATAAATATGGTTGGAGTTTCGAGCCGGATTGCGTGATGGAGCGTCGTTGATTTGGTTGTCCATGAAGCACAGTTGGCTCGTAGTGGCCAGCAAGCTGGCGTACATTATCGACAGCTCGACCGCAAAGATGGTAGTGGACATTTTCAGAATGCCGTTGTTGGCTGTTATAAACAGCTCTTTATAGTAGTGTTGCAGCCAGATGATGTCGTTGACGTGCAGAAGCCCTACTACCAGCCATAGTTTGACGGCGCCGCTGTTTGACGTGTTGCTGTTTTCAGGACGAGTGCTATTGCCTATGTTGGAGTTATGGCCCATGCTATTTCTAAGGCTATGGCCAGCACTAGTATCCGCATTGACGTTGCTATTCATGTTATTATGAAGATTCGCGCTGTCGTTGCTGTCGCTGCTGCTGCTAGTGTCACTGTCGTCGATGCTATTTATATTACTGTTGGCACTAGTGCTGCTGCTTCTGACGCTGTTACTAGTACTACTAATATAACGATTTCTTATGCTATTGATGGTAGTGCTGACACTAAGATTGTAAATGCTGTGGCTGCTGCTAGCACTGGTCATGCTATCTTTGTTGCTGCTGTTGCTAGAACTGCTCATATGATCACTGCTGTCGGTACTAGAGGTATTATCATTGTCGTTGGTACTCCTTGTACTATCAGTACTGTTGGTGCTCCTGTTGCCGTTGCTATTATTTTCAGCACTGCTTCTGCTTGAACTCCTGGGATCGTGGCTATTATCGATATTATTCCTGCTCGTGCCACTGCTACTCACGACAGGGCCGTTGCGAATACTATGGCAGTGATCCAATACCCGGGATGAAGCAAGGGAGTGAAACCATTTCAAAAGAATGTACAAACTAGCAGTGCACAGGAGCTGGCTTGTAAGACGCTCCTGGACAATCAAAAAAGCCACCAGAAACTCCACGACCGTGTACCAAGTCTGGCCCATCAACCGCTCGACCTCTTCCATTCTCAGCGGTCCGAACAGCACTGTCTGTAGCACTTTAGCGATAATCATGACCGTGACTAGACTCGAGTTGTATTCCGGTGCAATGCGAAAAAGGTTTATTCGCAGAATGTCTCCCGTGCCACCGCCAGCGGCGCCCGTAGCGCCAGCAGTAGCACCGCTCGCAAACTTCTCAGGCCCACCATTCTCCAGGCCCAGGAACCCTGTGACAAGAGTGCTCAACAGTCCCCCAGTGTCCGGCGCTATGTATGCCAGCAATCTGCTAGGATCCGCCATTATTCGCCGACAGAGGCAAAGACCAAACCAATGTTGCAGATGAAGCAGGCCGGCTCGACTTTTACAGTCATAAAGAATTCGCTGATCCAACGATCCACTGATCCCACTGTTCAAAACCAGACGGCGCGCAAAACAGAACTCCCACTACCGCGCCGGCTACAGCCAACTTTTTTTTCAACAGCAAGCTCGTTCTACCGTCTCTACAGTCTGTAAGCAGTCGCTACCAGTGTTGGAACATGAAGAAATCAGCGCGGAGCTTCTATCGGCCCCTGCGCCTCCTGCAGCAGACGCCTTGCATATCTTCATCAGGAGCCGCTGCGTCGCCAACCACCGCGTTTCCACCCAGGACCGAGCAAGTGCTCGTGAAGGGGGCCGATGGGGGCTGGATGGCTGGTGTAACGAAGGAGGGGGTGCCTCCGGCAGCCGGGCGCTGCCCGGACCCGTGGTGCTCGCTGCGCGAGCGCTGGCTTCCGGTGTAGCGAGCGGACTGGTTGTGCTACCGCTATGCTTCACGTGAGCTGAGTCACAACTATGGCTTAAATCTAAGCGGTCTCGGTGCTCGAGACGTCCCTGATTCTGTTCCAGGCAGGAGCGGCCGTCTCGAAATAAATACCCTCGGCTTCGCCTGGGCCACGGCCATGAAGCGCCGTAGACGAGATTCTGGCGGCCAGAATATCGTCCGTAGAGGGACGGTGCCTGCTATCTAGCTCCGCCATACACCCTACTGTCCCCTTACTGACGGTCCATGGCCTCTATACGCGCAAATATAGCCAGATGGGCCCATTTCCAGGGGGCGATCAGCTGAGTCCAAAAGCAAGTACCAAACTCTTTTTCCAGCTACGGCCATATCCAGAGTAAAATAAGATTTCCCGTCCGATCAATCATATTCAAGCCTCTGAGAGCCTTGATCAGTAATGCCGTGGGAGACCAGGCGTGAACAGAAGGTGCTGTAGTTTTTGCTTCCTCTTTCTTTTTCTTGCGACGGCCAATTTCCTAGCTGTGGGCGCGCCTCCGGCGGCTGTGACTCCGTCCCAGACCCTAGTTGTGCTCGCTTCGCGAGCATATGGCTCGGAATAGTCGTAGTGAAAGTGTTAAAAGAGACCCGGAGATCAGGTTCAAGCTACAATTAACTGCAGCTGGAGTGGCCCTGCGTCGAATGCGCGCATGAGCCTCTGCGTTCGTTTAAGCACAAACTAAACTAATCGAAGCATCGCAATTAGGTCTTCTATGATACTTCACAATTGTTTGTCTGGCCTTTTCGTACGGAGAACCCAAACCAACTACCTAGCGGTTTCTTTCCTAATAGAACTGGGTGTATGAGATGAATAGAGATCGAGCGACCTCTGGCCGATACAGCGTTGTCGATCGCTTTGGCAGGCTCCATTACCTGCACACTTTCCCTCCATCGGCTCTCCCTAAGCATCCAACAGTGGAGCATTATTCGGTTGTTCCCACCAGCTCAATTCACATCCTATTCGAGCTCATTCAAGGAACGTTAGGCCTGGTTTTAGGCGGGAATATGTCTGTTAATGTCCAGGCAAGAGCTGAGACCCCGCTAGTGGCATATATAAAAATCCACGGCTGTCTCCATTTCAAAGCTTCATTCTGGACCAATTCGCCGAAACATTCCTCCCGTTCACCCTTCACTGCCCCCAGCACCATAGGACCGCTCTCAAGACCTCTCCTCGAGCTCCGCTCGAGGAGCCACGGGGTCTGGGGCTGCGCCCCAGCCGGCCGGAGGCCGCCATCCCCAGACAGCCGCACCTCGCCGGGTTAGGGCCGATGGTTGTCGTAGGGACGGATAATGGGGTTCGGAGCCAAAATTTTTCAGGCTGAAATTTTTTTTCGCAGGCTGCAGTAATTTTTAACGGTTATATTTCGCACTTTCTTGTCTACTTTTTTTCCTTTTCTTGACACCTTTTTTTCATCCAAAAAACAAAAAAAATAAAAGTAAGTGGGAACTTGAAAGTTAGTGTGCCATTGGAGCAGGCATCGACAATGGTTGGTTGGATTGAATGGCGACGGGGATAGAAACAGACGGGAAATTGGCAATCTCCTTGTGGCTTGAAGAAGAGTTTTCAGCCTGATCGAGAGCAGAAAGCCCAGAGGACGAGCCAGGTGGATTTGAGGATGGCAAGGATGCAGCCGATGGTCGTCGGAACAGGCGAATATTCAAGAAAAAAAGGTCGTATCGCTCGAAACGGAGCCGATTTGGTTAGTTGTTCGTTGAATCGTCTCTCTCGAGAAGAGCATCTGTCACATCTCATCAGTGACTGTGCTCTTTCGTCCGTATGAAAGCAAGTGCGCACTCGCTTGTGCCAGGGTCTGTTCAGGTAATTTCTCCGTGCAGTTATGGCTATGGCTTGGTATTGGGACATTGTCTTCTTCGCTTTGATTTGGCAGAATCGGCCCAACTCACTCAACCTCATTTTCGGTGATAGAACTGAGAGGTGGTTCTAGTAGTGTTTTCCGATGTGTGCAACCAGATTTACTTATCGCATATGTTTCGCCTCATCGGGGTTCTCCCTGGTCCTTGATTCTCCTTTGTCCACGGCCTTTTCACATGTTTGACCATGTCTGACCATGTTCTGGGCTAGCTCCAGGCCTGGTACAAACACTCTGTCAGAATCGATTCTGGCCGGTACAGTCCGGTTCGTCCAGCGCATCCAATCCTCTCCACTACGTCCAGCCAGTCCATGTCCGGGAGCGCTGCTCGCGCAGCGAGCACAATGGGGTCCGGGGCCACGCCCCGGCCGCCGGCGGCGCACTTGCCCACCCCAGCAGGCCGCACGATACTAACACGCACAGATGACTACTGCTGGTGACGGAACTTTCCCTGGTGCTATCGGTATCGATCTGGGTACCACCTACTCGTGTGTGGCCACCTACGACTCTGCCGTCGAGATCATTGCCAACGAGCAAGGTAACCGTGTTACCCCCTCGTTCGTCGCCTTCTCTGACAAGGAGAGACTTATTGGTGATGCTGCTAAGAACCAGGCTGCTCTTAACCCCAAGAACACCGTCTTCGACGCCAAGCGTTTGATCGGTAGACGTTTTGATGAGGAGTCTGTTCAAAAGGATATCAAGACCTGGCCCTTCAAGGTTATCGACAGCAACGGTAACCCCTTCATTGAGGTCCAATACCTCGAGGAGACCAAGACTTTCTCTCCCCAGGAGATCTCTGCTATGGTTCTTACCAAGATGAAGGAGATTGCTGAGGCCAAGATTGGCAAGAAGGTCGAGAAGGCCGTTGTCACTGTCCCTGCCTACTTCAACGACTCTCAGAGACAAGCTACCAAGGACGCTGGTGCCATTGCTGGTCTTAACGTTCTCCGTATCATCAACGAGCCCACTGCCGCTGCTATTGCCTACGGTCTTGGTGCTGGTAAGACCGAGGAGGAGAAGCACGTTCTCATTTTCGATCTTGGTGGTGGTACTTTCGATGTTTCTCTTCTCCAGATCCAGGGTGGTGTCTTCACTGTCAAGGCCACTGCCGGTGACACTCACTTGGGTGGTCAAGATTTCGACACCAACCTTTTGGAGCACTTCAAGACCGAGTTCAAGAAGAAGACTGGTCAGGACATCTCTGAGGATGCCCGTGCCCTCAGACGTCTGCGTACTGCTGCTGAGCGTGCTAAGCGTTCTCTTTCATCTGTCACTCAGACCACTGCTGAGATTGACTCCCTCTTCGGCGGTGAGGACTTCTCTGTCAACATTACCCGTGCTAGATTCGAGGCTCTTAACGATGCTCTTTTCAAGTCCACTCTTGACCCTGTTGCCCGTGTCTTGAAGGATGCTGGTATCGACAAGTCCAAGGTCGACGAGGTCGTCCTTGTCGGTGGTTCCACCCGTATCCCCAAGGTCCAGAAGATGCTTTCCGACTTCTTTGATGGTAAGCAACTCGAGAAGTCCATCAACCCCGATGAGGCTGTTGCCTATGGTGCCGCTGTCCAGGGTGCTATCCTGACCGGCCAAGCCACCTCTGAGGAGACCCAAGACCTTCTCTTGCTCGACGTTGTTCCTCTCTCTCTCGGTGTCGCCATGGAGGGTAACATCTTCGCTCCTGTCGTCCCCAGAAACACTACTGTCCCCACTCTCAAGAGACGTACTTTCACCACTGTCGAGGACCACCAGACCACCGTCCAGTTCCCCGTCTACCAGGGTGAACGTGTCAACTGTGCTGAGAACACTCTTCTCGGTGAGTTCGACCTCAAGGGAATCCCTCCTCTCAAGGCTGGTGAGCCTGTTCTCGAGGCCATCTTCGAGGTCGATGCCAACGGTATCCTCAAGGTCACTGCTGTCGAGAAGTCCACTGGCAGATCTGCCAACATCACCATCTCCAACGCTGTTGGTAAGCTCTCTTCTGACGACATTGAGAAGATGATCAACGACGCCGAGAACTTCAAGTCGGCCGACGAGGCCTTCTCCAAGAGACACGAGGCCAAGCAACACCTTGAGTCGTACGTTTCCAGCATCGAGGCTTCTATCACTGACCCTGGTGTGGCTGCCAAGATGAAGCGTGGTGCTAAGGACCGTGTTGAGACCGCTCTCTCCGATGCCCTTGCCGCTCTTGAGATCAAGGACAGCTCTGCCGACGATCTTAGAAAGGCCGAGCTCAACCTTAAGCGTGTCGTCACCAAGGCTTTCGCCACCCGTTAAGCCGGACAGAACACATGAAAACAAAAATTTGTTGCTATTATAATAAAATATTTGTCATTTATGTTTTTTATTGAGAAAAAGGTTGTCAGAGGTTGCTCTCTTAAATTATATAATGCTGTATAATTGTCTCTCTGTTTGTATATGATACCTAAAGATAATAAATTTTTAGAGGTTCATCTCGCGCTGCCCTGGGCCCCGCTGTTCTACACCCAGGACTCCGGCGAAGTGGCCTCCTCGAGCGCAGCGAGAACAGCAACGGGGTCCGGGGCAGCGCCCCGGTGTGAACTGATAAGACAAGGAGCTCTAGCCCTGGAAAATCGGAGCCGATTCAGGCGATAATTTGCAGTAGATCCAGGGGGTGGGGTGACGTTTCCTATAGCGATTTGATTGCAGGTGAAATTCCTTATCTTGAATGACATTTTACAGTCTTCAAAAGGTCATGTACTCGACCGACATGTTCACTGAGATTT
>JAKTSR010000257.1:0-17557 GCA_030580325.1 Sugiyamaella sp. yHKS617 | reverse complement strand
CGGGGTCGCGCAGAAAAAAAGCCCCCAGTCCCCATACCCCCCGGGGCCGGGAAACCGGGTCCGACTCGGGCGGCAGCGAGAGGAGCAGTGGGGTCCGGGGCAGCGCCCCGGCCGCCGGAGGCGCACCCCCCCCCCTGGACCCGCGCCGGGCCCGAGGGCCATCGTGCGGCGCTAGTGGGCATGTACTGGAACTTCACGAGATTTCGAGGCTAACGCGTCATAATCGAGCGAGAGCATAATCGAGCGAGAGCACAGTCGAGCATAACCGGTGAAATGACTCGAGTTAAACCACCTCAGGCCGACGATGTCACTGCTATTGTGATCGAGAACGGGTCGACCTGGACCCGGGTGGGCTACTCGGGCGATGTGATTCCCAAGCACCAGATCCCGACGGTGTACGCCAAGGATGCTGATGGCCAATTGTACTACGACGAAGCTGTGGACGTGCCACGCCCGAACACAGACATTTTCTCGCCGATGCATGACGGCTGTGTCCAGGACTGGGATGCCATGGCCAAGTTCTGGAACTGGATTTATTCCGATAAATTATTTATTGAGCCCAACGAGCTGCCGCTCGTAACCACCGAGCAGTCCTGGAACCCGGTCGTCAACAAGCAGAAGTCTCTAGAAGTGGCCTTCGAGGACCTCCAGGTGCCTGTGTTCTCACTGGTCAAGGCGCCCATTGCAACGGCCTACGAGTCTGCTCGGCCTACCTCGCTCGTTATCGATATTGGTAGTGCCGTCGCTAGTGTGACGCCCGTCATCGATGGTTCTTTAGTGCCAAAGACGGTGTTCCATTCTCGGTTTGCGGGTGATTTCGTCAATCTGCACATTCTCAGCCATCTTCAGTCCAAAAATATTTCTATTACTCCGTCATATTTAGTCAAGAGGAAGTCGGTGCTCGACCCCGGCCAGCCTGCCACCCCCGAGCTCTACACTTACTCCGACATTAAGCCCTCGTTCCACGCTTACCAGACTGCAAAGGTTCTGCATGCTTTCAAAGAAACTACATCTCAAGTCTCGAACGTCCCCTTTACAAGCGCGTCGCCATTTGCCCGTATTGGACGGCCCTTCGAGTTCCCCGACGGGTTCAACATGATATTCGGCCCCGAACGACTCACCACGGCCGAGCCGTTGCTCAAGCCCACTCAATTTCCGTTGCCACAGGTAGCCATGCCTGAGAACTCGATCGGTAACACGCCAAGTACCATAATGCACGGCCTCGGCGACCTGCTCTATCTCAGTCTGTCGAAGCTGGATATCACACCCGAAGTTCTCATAACGCTGCTCAACAACATCATCATTTGCGGTGGGACCTCACTCATCTCCGGCCTCACTGACCGCATCAAAGAAGAAATCCTCCACATGTTCCCCACCTACACGCCACGATTCTATATTCCTGAGCAGGAGTCACACCGGAAGAACGTCGTCTGGACAGGAGCCTCGGTCCTGGCCGGCCTCGGCACCTTCGATCAGACCTGGGTCACGAAACAGGAGTACGAGGAGTTTGGCGCTGAGCTCGCTGAAAAGCGCTTCAAATATACCTAATTGTATTTTTATTTATCCGCGCCCTGTTTTCTCTCGAGGTCACGCCTCCGGCGGCCGGGGCGCACCCCCAGCCCGGCCAGCACGTCCCGTCGCGCGCGATCCCCCAAGACTCTGTCAGTTACTGTCGACTTCCTTAGCACGTATTCCTTCTGTCGGTCCATAAGTCATTAAATATAAATATAAAGAAAGTTCCCGCTCAACTGACGGTTCGTCGCTCCCACCGTCTCAGAAACGGGCTGGGCATGTTGTCACCGTGGACATTCTCATCCCAGATATGCGTAGTATCTTGGGCTTCTCGTTGCAGCTGCACTACTGCTCGACCCAGTACGCCTGGGGTTGAGCCTTTCACGCCTAGGATCCTGGCTCGGGCTGCCGCAGCGCCTATGCCTGGCGATGAGTGCATGGCCTGGTAGTGTGGTGCTGCTCGCTGAGGGTCTTTTTTAGATGTGATCCAGTTGGCTGTCGGGTCGGATGAGGCGCTTGTGCTGGAGCTGCTAGAAACTGAAGAGCCTGAATTTGTTGACAGAGACGATCCGTCCGAGAGCCCGAGCCCTTCGTTACTGCCGCTGCTGTTTTTTCGATAGTATGAAAGAGGACTGTCGTCGGGTGAAGTTCGATATTGACTATTTGACATATCGCGGAGTGGTGATATAATAGCCTCTCGGATTGATCTGGGGCCCCGTACATTACGGCCAGGTGACATTCCAGGAACCGGCGAAGAAGGTGCCACAAGCATGCTGGTATCAATAGGAGATGCAATACCTTGGCTGGGATTCCCATTGCCGTTATTGTTTGCCACGTGGGCTTTTAATGCGATTTCAACACGTTTTTCCACTTCAGCTTCCAGTACTCCGGCCAGACGCTGCTCCAGCCGGTTATACATTTCCTGCTCAATCTCTTGCTCCATTTGATATCTCTGCTGTTCAAGCTGCTGTTCCAGTTGTTGTTCCCGCTCAATCAAAATCTGCTCTATAGCCTTTAATTCTCTCTCGCGATAGAGAATCTCTCGCTCCTTGCGACACAGCTTGATAATATCCAACCTGAGCAGAGTAGCTGTAGTTGGTCGTTGCAATGGATTTGTATTCAAGCATGCTGTTATTGTCCGAGATAAGGTACTTGAATAACAGCTGGGGATATCTTCGAATGAGCCCTCTCGAATCTTCTGTGATAATGCCAGATGGGTTTTAGCTTGGAACGGGGGATGCAATGCACATAGTTCATAAATAACACATCCTAGAGACCACACATCACTAGACGGAGTGGACGGCTCATCAAGTAGCACCTCAGGACTCATATAGTATGGCGTGCCTACATAGGTTCTTGCGAACCTGTTTTCTTGATCTAACATCTTGGCCAGACCGAAGTCTCCTAACTTGACTGAATAATTTTCGTCCAAAAATACATTGTCTGGCTTGATATCACGATGTAGAATCACTGTAGAAGGATTAGGGGGCGGCGTTGTATCTGAATCGTTGCCAAATAAATCTTCTGGAATAGGCGGAGGGTCTTCATTATAATGGCAGCGATACAGGGCCATAATAAGCTGGGTGAACACCCCCCAGATGAGATTCTCTGGGACCAGGGTATTCGAACTCCGGCACTGGCTGATCAACCCTGCCAAATCACCTCCTCCACAGTACTCCATGTATAAATGAACAATATGTTCATCGATTAGATGCTCATGGTGTAGATATTGCACGATATTTGGGTGAACCAGCGATTTCAAGATCCGGAACTCGGCTATCAGCTGGGCCTTTTCCTTCTGGTTCATAGACTTGTAGGATATCTCTTTTCTGGCCAGTATCTCGCCATTTGCGATTCTCTTGACCTTGCGGATTTGCCCAAAAGATCCCCTTCCAATCACCTCCAACGGCTCGAATTCGTCGGGGCGAACCATGCTCAGTCGCGCTCCTCGCTATCGCGTCGTCGTATCTCTCTCTCTATATGACTGTCCACACCTCCTCCTCACACTCGCGACACACTATATCCAGCTCAGATTCCAGGAGCTCCAGTACCCGTGGCTGTCTTATCTCTAACTCCAACGCCGTTCAATGCTTCCGCTAAAAGTGGAGGTACCCAAGTGCATATGTTTATTCATAGCCTGATCGGGATCGGGGCCGTCGATCTGTTGACGAGCCGCTCCCGCCGCAGTGTCCCTGGAGGCCCTCCGCGAACCCCCGGCTGCTGGGGCTGTGCCCCAGACCCCCCGGCTCTTCTCGCTGCGCTCGAGTCGGGCCTCACCCAGTGGCGGCTCGTCTATGCTGAATGAATTCACTGATGATGTGACTCCAACTTCACGCCACTGTCCCAAATGACATTCAGCCAGCCACTGGAAGAGGCCCGACTCGAGCGCAGCGAGAGGAGCCGGGGGGTCTGGGGCACAGCCCCAGCAGCCGGAGGCACACACAGGCAGCGAATTAAGTATATTAAATATAAAGGCCGGCTCTAGTGGTCGATGTCTTCCCACTGGCGGCCCTTGACCTGTTGGAGGTCTTCGGCGGTGACGATCTTGCCGGTGGTGAAGTAGCCGGAGAAGATTTTGGCGTCGATTTCCACACGCGAGTCAGGCGGGATGAGCTCGTCGGGGATGGGCACTCGCTCAATGATTTTGATGCCCTGCTCCACAATGGCGTCGTGCTTCATGTTGGACATGGACAGCATGCGATCGATCTTGGTAATGCCCAGGAAGTGAAGGATGTCGGGCATAAGTACCTGGAACCGCATGTCTTTGACGCCGGCAATGTTCTCAGTGCGCTTGAAGTACTCAGCTGCGTTGTCGCCACCTCTTTTACGAGCATTGTACACCAGATACTTTGTGACCTCTCCTAGAGCTCGGCCCTCTTTCCGGAAATAAATGACCACCCCACTGCCGCCGTTCTGGGCCTCCTTCACTGCCTCGGAAATGCCAAATAATAAATATGGGCGACAGGTACAGATATCGCTTCCGAAAACATCGCTTCCGTTGCACTCGTCGTGGATACGCAGGGCAAGCTTGCTATTCGGATCCGACATCTTGGCTGGATCTCCAAAGATATAGGCTGTTAAACCGCCAATTGGAGGCAGGAAGATCTTGATATCGCCACGGGTGATGAGCTCCGGGTACGAACCTCCAGTATCCTCAAACAGTGCACGACGCAGGGTCAGCTCGTCAATACCGAATCGCTTGGCCACGCCAGGCAAGTACCACACAGGCTCAACTGCTACTTTGGTGACAGCCAAATCACCCTGCTCATTGAGAACGATTTTGCCGTCCACTTTAAGCTTGCCAGACTTGACTTCGTCGCGGATTTCTGCCAGCTGCATATGAGCCTTGGTGACAGCAATTGTAGGACGGATGTCAAGATTCTCCTTTTCAGCCAAATCCGCGTATACCCAAGGAGCGATGTGGCCGAACGGGTCCATGGACACAATCTTGTCCACTCCCTCCCACTGAGGGAACGGGCCGATGTCCACCGGTGGCTGAGCATTGGTGAAGTCAGGCTTATGGTCCACTGGGAGATCATTGATGGCAACGGCCAAAGCATGATAGATAGAGTACGAGCCCGAGTAGGCACCAATGGCGTTACGGCGCTTAAGTGATCCACTAGTCCTGCTGACAACGACCGGACCACGCTCCAGCGGATCCTTAGCGCCCCATTGTATAGGAACCGACTTGACTCCCTGCTGGCCGGGGTACGTGGTGATGATGACTTTGGACCCCCATTTCTCCGCAGATTCCACACTACTACTGACACTGATGCTAGGCGTAGCCGGTACAGACAGCGGCGTACTAGACGAGCTAACCTCATTGGCAGTTCTGCTAGTAGTAACATTTGTAGCAGCTGTCTTGACCGTTGTGCCGGCAACAGAAGCGCCGGCAACAGAAGCGCTAGGAGTAGCCGGAGGGATCGCGTCTTCTCCCGCTCGAGCTTTGAGCAGCTCAATCTTCTTCTGGAGCTGAGAAAGACTCTCCTCCGACAACTTGGAAACCATGTCAATGACATGGTTCAGAGAACCTGGGTCGGGCCCAGGGCCTGTAGTCACTGCTTCGACCATGCTTGACAATGAAAACACACAAGAAAATGCTGATAGAAAACGGAAAGAAAAATTAACGGAAATACCTCAGCGATCAAATCAACAGGGATCAAGGGCTATTTATACTCGGCACGGGTCGCGATCAACGCTATCTCCGCGTGCGCTGCTCCGCTGGTCACGAGCGATATCTGCTGAGAATAGGTTCTCGTTCGATGTACATTATCAGCGCCGATTCCTGCCTCATCAGGTAGCTCTCATATTGAGATATATGTATCATATCTGCACGCGCTCGAAGATAAGATAAGCTCGATATGCCGCGGGCACTGGCTCCTGAACTTCCAGGGGTTGTGACGAGATCACCCCGGCCTGGACACTGGCCATTATTCAACTTCTAGGCAATTGATGAAAGTGACCTTTCAACGGCGCGGATACCTGTTCTTCCACCGGGGCTCTACAATGTCGCAACTGAAACACAGATTCCTTGTGCAAGAACCACATGTAACCTGATTATGTACGTGGCATATGTTGAGCACACGGGGCTTGACTTCACCATTCATTCGACTTTCACAACTGGCTGATGTCCGGGAATGGTCGAAGTCATGCCTCCGGCGGCCGGGCGCTGCCCGGACCCGTAGTGCTCGCTTCGCGAGCGTTGCTGTCTCCCGGAGCCGGCCTATTGCGATTCTCCGTAGCCAGACACCGTTTCAATTTCCGGGATACAATTTCTCGCCACACGAGCACAACGGGGTCTGGGGCGGCGCCCAGCCGCCGGAGGCACGCGAGCCTCACCCAGCAGCACGTTCCAGCAGGTTGTAGACATTTCGTTTGTTTCATTCTCTGCGAGGTATCATGCCCACCACAAAGCTATAGGCAGGGGCCCAATCGGAGAATGTCGGCTCGGAGCAGGCCCATCGAGCGGTCAGGTGCTGACATCAGTTCCCAGTCCTGTGTAACATGGTGAGTCGTTCCGAGCTCCTGGTTGTCCTGGACAAAATCTTCGGCAGAGCAGAAGCCGGCTACGTACCCTGAAGTCGCTGCAGGAGAAAGCTCTGTTTCCTTGAGAACTGGAAAGAAGCTTTCATGTTTGCAGTCAGCGCACATGTCAGCAAATAAACTAATATGCTCAGGTAGGCAGTCCGCAGGGTAGCTCATAAGCTCAGGGAAACCATCGAGAACATCCGGGAAATCGGTCTTCACACATGGGACCTCTAAATCCGTGAGAGGGGATAGACCGCTACTTTCTGAGACCGAGGCATTCTCATTGGGTAAAGAAGAGGCAGGGCTTACCGGCGTGACAGCCGGTGAGGACTCTTTGACCACATTTATTTTGCTTTCGGGAACTTGTACCCGTGACAGAGTTGTAGTCGTTTCTGTCATCAATTCATCCTCGAAAAGACCTTCGAGACTGGTGGTCATCTGTGATCCGGATTCTGAACTCTCTTTCAACTTCCACTTCTGGTATTTTCCAGGCGGTAGTTTGAACTTCGCACTGAATGTTCTATCGTAGTGATGTTTCGAGAGTCCCGCCTCTTTTGCAAGATCCTTGAGAGTTGCTTTGAAACCGCGTTTTCTCATAAGCTGAACTGATAACAGAAGCTTACTTTTAGGAGAGAGATAGCTTCGGTCCATTGGCCTACACCTCCCACACGGTGACGTATGGTGGTCCTTGATGGCACTATAAATGGTACTAGGATATCGGAGCCCACGTACACTAAACTGCCGGTGCTTTCTAGAAGGGCAGTTGGGGCGGCAGAATATTTTTTTAGAAGAGCGAGGAATCACCACAAACTCACAGGGTGGCTCAATGACGGAGCTTACTAATAAGTCATCCACGCCGTAAATGTTATCATCCAGATATGACTTCTCCACGTCAGACTCTTTCTCTGCGTCGGACAGCGTGCTCCTACGAAAAACGAGCTCCTTGACTTCTCGTGCAGAGAGACCTTTGACCTGCTTCAAAAGCTGCTTTGCTTTGGCGTCGGAATTCATTTGTCTCACTAAATCGAGACGTACACTGTCTAGGTCCTGGAACGAATTTTGGCCTTCATTCAGATGCATCAGATCCATAGATTTTTGAGACGAAGAGTCCTGGGCAGATAGCGAGGTGCTGCAGTTAGACATTTCAGAAACAAAAGTAAGACTTTGCTGAACATGAGAACTGCCATTGAAGAAGGCAGACTCCCGGATTATTATATAACACGCTAGTTGGGCTACACTTTCTAAATAATTGTCTTACGCTGTGGTTCGTTTGACAACTGAACAGTTAGGCTTTGTCTTAGTCTTGCATATTTGACTCAAGTCAATTGGGAACTCGGTCAATGATTTCGGAAATGCAAGTAGAATAATTTGCCGTAAACACAAATACTGTCTAGGTGTGTTTCACTTTGGATCAGAGTTTGGTGGAAGTGTCATGATTAATCCGTCCCTGCCCATTGATGATAAAACCGGATGATAATATTGAACTCATCAAACAGCATTCGCAAATCTGGTGATAGTTCTGGCGAATTGATTCCAGACAGAAATGAGTGTTTAAGAAGGAACGGAGTGGATATAAATACGTAGAAGTAATGTAATGTGTACTAAAAAATATACAACGATGTGCTTGAATTTTCCCGTTCGGGGATGGAATGTACCTGACCAAACAGTGACACATACGTCCTAGACAATTCGGTGTCTTCTCTAGAGCCATACTGGTTGGTAATGCGCTGAGACGGGTTCATATAAATTCCTGACCGATGATTATCGGTGTTCCCAGAACCTCCAAGCATATTTGGCGTGGTCTCGCAATTGAAAATGCTAATCACCTCATCCGAATCTGCTTCAGTAAACCCACTGTAATCAAAGCCCTCTAGTGTCTCCGGCATAAGCAAGGGACCCACTCCATCACTGTTGAAGTTGGATGATGATAGTGGATAAGCATCATTGCTTTTAAACTCCATTGGACCCCATTTGTCGACGCTCACTTCTGAAATGAGCGAGGGGCGTACCTCTGATGTAGCTATTTCCCTTCTTGCTACTTCACGAGCGGCAATAGCTTGAAAAGCCATCGGAGGCTCTGAAAAAATTGTCCTATATTCGCGACAGAAGTGCGAAGGTGACAAATCGGCTGCTTCTGCGACCTGTGGTAACGAAGTATTCCACTCGTGATCCTTCATGAAACGGAATCCTTTGAGCAGCTTAAGGATAGAGAGGTTGTACTCAGGATCTAGAGGGCGACATCGACCACAAGGACTTGCTCCCATTTGGATAGCTTCGAGAATAGATCTTGGAAACTTCAATTTCACGACATCCGTTTTTCTGGATGGGCAGAAAGGGCGGCAGAGTAGCATTTGAGAAGATCCAGGTATGATTGGGAAGTCCGGAATTCCAGCAAAATATTTAGATACGGTGTCAACTAGAGAAACGATTTGGGCAAGGTGGGTAGGGTCATCTTCAAAGGGTGCGGAGAGGGTTCTAAGCTCTGAAATCAGTTTTGTTCCCTCAACAATAAACGTGATCTTGCTGTTTCTTGGAATGTCATGGGGGTATTGCACCATGTCCAGTAAAACCCTGGGCTGGACGTCTTTGATTTGCTTCTCGAAAATTTTCAAGCGTCTTGTCGAACGCATTTTGCTCTTCAGGAAGCCGACGATATTGTCCTCTGTGAGCATTTTGAGACAGGCTTATGGCGACCCATTTGCGGTTGCCTGAAAATATCAAACATCTCAAATATATATATAATAATCGGTCTTTGTACGAACTTGCCAGTCGAGTATAGGATGATGTTCTCGATGATAATTAATTGCTGATTGTGTGATTGTATTGATGTATGTAGACTTGTATCATTCACAAAGTAATCGAAATAACTCTGGAGAAATAAGACATGAAGTTGGAGTAAGACATTGACATAAAGGACGGGACAGTGTGAATTAGGAGAGCACATGCTACAAAATTCAGGACCGCTAAGAAGGGTTCCCCAATGTTATTTTTTAACTGGCATGCAAAATAACGCTTGTACTAACTTAACTGTAGCGTATAGAAATTTGAACTATCTGAATGATATGTGCTGTCAGCATGCCATCACTGTTCTGAGCATTAACGCGTATACAGTGCAATAATAGCTTGCTATCTCTGCCACGACTCTAGTCAGCAAAGCAATGTGATCTCCAGCACCAATTTCACGAGAATCGGTATACTGGTATTTCCACCTGAAAGATGTACAAGAGGCTTGACGCCCTCGCTACTTATACCACACGGAATCTTGCGTCGTTGACACCTCAATTTTAGAGTACATGTGCAGGCTGCATTGATTTCAGGACACCCAAACGGAACAGGACATGAAGTTCAACAAGAATAACTGGCTAAATTATAACATAGCAAAAAAATAAATAAATATCAGTGAATAATCGATATCCTGTATTGTGGACATAACTCTCATCAACTGATGTTGCCTCTAGTCCGCAAGTCCATAACAAATGCTATATTCATTACAGTCTACAAAACAGTTTCCATTTCGATATCATCGTCGTCATCATCATCTCCTTCGTCCTCAGCGGCAGCATCATTGGCACTAGTATTTCCAGTGCCGTCAGCATCGCCATCACCATCGGTTCCTTCAATCTCGGCATTGGACCCTGTCCTCTCCATATACTCGGATAAGGACCCTTCTTTACCTTTAATCTGTTTAAACTCTGGCTTCAAAGTATATTTCATTGCGTAAGGGCCCTTTTTAATCAGGATGGCCATAGAGTCAAGAACTTCTTTAAGGTACGTCTCCGGTTGCTTTGTCCGCTCGCGTAATCCTTTCAAGCTCCAATAATCATATTCTTCAAAAAGTTTAAACAGTAGATCAAGCAGCTCATTTCTGGAGATACGGATGGCTTTACCCTCACCGGACTTAGTGCTATCTTTCTTAGTTGATCTGATGAAAGCCGGCCTGTTGCGCAAAGACTGACCAAAGGAAGCAGCATTAACGCCGGGCATTTCGCTGAGGAATGTGACTTTGGCACGTGAGGCATCGGACTCCATAGCTTTTCGTTGTGACACTACCTTGGCATAGTTGGGATCTTTGATGGATGGCATCACTAAACACTCGTGACATGCCGTGCCCACCAGAGCTGTTTTCTTCGGAATCGTCTTAACATAGGGCACGAATCTAGGCGAGGGTGAGCCGTTTTCAGAACTGTTTCCATCGCCTTCAAATCCAGGAGATGAATTCTTGAAGAAGTTTTTGCGATTGTTATATTTATTCTTGGCCCTGTTAGCAGCGGCCAGCCGGCTGGCGGCGGCTGTCTGTTCGGGCGTATCTTTGTCTCTTGGTTTAGAATATTGCGACAGATCCTGCTCTGTAAACACGTACGTATTATCTACCACCTGTTTCACTAGTGAAATATCGTACTCTCGGGGTATATCAGATGTTTCTGGGGTGTCGTTCAGGACTAATTTCACTTTCCACGGCTCATTTCCCTGTTGATTGCGGATCCGCACTTTGCCTAGCTCGCTGTTACTGATTCTATCCACATCTTTCCATCGTTCCATTAAAAACTTCGGCAATCGCACAAGCCACACTTTCGAAGAGGCTCCTGAAGTATCCAGATCTAAAGAATCTTCAAACACCTCGTCATCATCGGCCGTCCCATTGCCATTAGCGGTGTCCTGATCATCAATGCTCCCTGACGGTCTCGGTGAAGCCGGTGACAGCGACACGTCGTCTTCAAAACCGGGAGATGCAGGCTCTTCTTTCACCGCTGCCGAAGACATTGTCTAGTAAGGAACGATAAGAAGGATCCGAAGGGTATGTCAGGATCTTAGTGATATGTTGGACTGGAGAATCATGTGGTCGCTGAGTAGAGATCAGTATGCGGCTGTCTCAGGGCATCAGAGCGGAAGGCAGTTAGTTATATTATAGTAATTCACGTCCTAGCGGGAATCAATTGAAATGGATTCTAACAGAGGTAGGATCTAGGAAAGCACACAAGCAGACAAACAGACAGGCTGCCCTATGGTCATGTAGCCTGTGACCTTTGCTCGAATATGAGCCACTAACTCTTGCAGTTCACCCGTTGCTGGCACAGGTGCCTCTGATTGTGTCGCCAGCAGTGCGGCCGCCTCAAGCGATAACACTGCCATATAATTTCCAGCGACTGCCGAAAACGCTGCCGAGTGAAGTCGGATCAATTGATGCACTTGAGAAAGTAATCACGGACACCAGCGGGTTTCTGGATGCCCTGGACACAAAGCACAGCGAGCGCTGTGAAGCTTTTGATAAATGGAAAGCCGATACGGAAAAACACGAGATCCAGGAGAAGCGACGCATTGCGCCTGGCTATCTCGACACAGCCAACCGGATCCTAGAACCAGTGCGGCAGACCGCCCAAAGCCCGACGGCCTCAAACTCTACCCCGTCCTCTCCAAAGGAACCAGCGGAGGAGGAGTCTCAGCCCGAATCTGTAGAAGACCAATTGCGCAAGGTCTTTGACAATGTCAGCATCCAGTAGCTGTGACAGGTCCCAGCGTTTAGTAAGCAAGACAGGGTCTCAATTGGGCCAGTCCCCGCCTAGGTCAGGTCCTGGCCCTGACTGCGCTTCCTATCGGAATAATGTTGAGGTGTGGGCCCTGGGTCCCGGTCCTGGGTTTCGGCCCTGGGTCCCGGTCCTCGTGATGCTCCTTTGCTGAGGGTTGCGCCTTCGGCGACTGGGGCGCTGCCCCAGACCCCGCTGTGCTCGCTTTGCGAGCGCTTTGGCTTTCTGGTTGGCACAGATTATTTGTCGGGACGGACCGTGTATTGAGAGGGATGTCACTTTTCTGCCACAATTAAGACCTTCGAGTGCGTTGCTACTTCAACTAGCTATCCGGCGAGACTCCTGCCTGTATTATAGTGCTACTCTGTAAACTATATGAAGCAGGTATCTCGTCAACTGGGTGGTGTAGCAGATGCGGCACTGTCAAGTGGCCGGCACTGACCAGACAGGCAATACAAGAACATTGACACTGAACCTACGAACAGGGGATGCTCCATCACCCCATGACTCGCTGGCTTGTGACTCCAATTCAAGCTGTCCTCTCACTTGAAGCAGTATCATCACACTGGAAGCACTCGCCAGCCGCTGAGGGGCCCATTCTGTACTCAGACGATGCAATTGAGTTCGCCAAGATATCTTGCTCCAGCACGGGCTTCACGGCATTCCAGCAAGGGTCCGCGTGCCTCCGGCGGCTGGGGCCGTGCCCCAGACCCCCCGGCTCCTCTCGCTCCGCTCGAGTCGGGGCCCACTGGCTGGAGCTTCGTGACCCGACAAAAGTCCTGCGCCAGCCGTCGAAAAGTGTGATATCCCAGCTGTGCCCGGATCTATAGCTCTCCTGAGAAAGTCGAATGAAGCCACTGTCTCTACCCCCTGATCTCGGGAACTCCACCAGTTGAATGCGGAGCGGACAGCGCTCGCGAAGCGAGCACAACGGGTCCGGGCAGCGCCCGGCCGCCGGAGGCAAGCGGGGCCCAGCTCCCCGGTCGACCCAGCCAAAATCTCCCTGGACCCTGGGGACCCTGGCGGACCTCCCCATGCCGAGGCAGCCCGGTGGGACGGGGTGGGACGAGGTGCATGGCCCGGATCCGCTGTGTCACTGCAAGCCGTATCATGCAGGGCAAAGAATTTTTTTTTCATCCTCGCGGTATAGCTATTTATAATCCGCAGAGAACCCGGTTCGTGATCCTTTTTTTTCTCTTTTTTTTTTTGGACTTCCTTTTACTGGCTGGTAAACACCCGACTGTATTAGTTGTGCCCCTGAAAATATCTGATCAGACTCCCAGATTAAACTCCCAGAATGTCTCCTGCCGTTACCAAGCTCAGTGCTACCCAGGCCTTGGCCCACTTGAAGGAGTATGAAGAGCTCGACGGACTCGATGTGCGATCTCTGATGGATCCCAATGTCCGTGGAGGTCTTACCTACAACGACTTCTTGCTGCTGCCCGGCAAGATCGACTTCCCCTCGAGCATTGTGAGCTTGGAGTCCAAGATCTCGAAGAACATCAGCCTCAAGCTGCCTCTGGTCTCGTCTCCCATGGACACCGTGACTGAGTCTGAGATGGCTATCCACATGGCCCTTCTGGGTGGTATCGGTATCATCCACCACAATTGCACCCCCGAGGAGCAGGCTGCTATGGTCCGCAAGGTCAAGAAGTACGAGAACGGTTTCATCTCGGACCCTGTCGTCGTGGCCCCTTCCAAGACCGTCGGCGAGGTCCGTGCCTTGAAGGAGTCGCTTGGCTTCGCTGGCTTCCCTGTGACTGGTAAGTGATTTCGCGTTTGGGGGTGACGCCTCCGGCGGCCGGGGCGCTGCCCCGGACCCCGTGGCTCCTCTCGCTGCGCTCGAGGAGGGCGCTGGCTCCGCGGTTGGTTGGGGGAGAATTGGGGACTGGATGAGTCACGGGTTGGAATCTGATCTGTGAGATCTGGGCTCGTAAGTCGCTGGATCCGTGCTTTGCGCTTTTATGATGCTACAAACTACTATTATAACTTTCGTTCTTCCGTATGTGACTTAACGGTCTTGTGGATACTTTTGATTCTGATCTGGCAAAGCATGATCCAGTGGCTCTTCAACCTATCGCAGCATTGGCACTTCTTCCCCATCCCCAATCCCCCATCTCATATCCACATCCCCGTTGGAATGGCCCGAGCGAAGCGAGCTGCAGGGTCCGGGGCAGCGCCCCGGCCGCCGGAGGCACCCCCGCACCACCGCGTGGACCCAGATCTAACGAGCTGTAGAGAGCGGCAAGATGCCCGGCAAGCTGCTTGGTATTGTCACTTCGCGTGACATCCAGTTCCACGACGACGACTCGACTCCTATCAGTGAGATCATGACCAAGCGCGAGGAGCTGGTGACTGCTTCGCACGGCATTGACCTGCTTGCTGCCAACGATATTCTGCGCAAGTCGAAGAAGGGCAAGCTGCCAATTGTCGATACCGAGGGCAACATCATTGCTCTGCTGTCGAGAACCGATTTGAAGAAGAACCACAACTACCCTCTTGCTTCCAAGTCGGCCGACTCCAAGCAGCTCATCTGTGGTGCTGCTATTGGCACTCGTCCTGATGACCGTGACAGATTGACCAAGCTTGCTGCTGCCGGTCTTGACCTAGTGGTGCTCGACTCTTCGCAAGGTAACTCTGTTTTCCAGATCGAGATGATCCAATGGATCAAGGAGAACTATCCTCATATCGAGGTTGTTGCCGGTAACGTTGTTACTCGTGAGCAGGCTGCCAGTCTTATTGACGCTGGTGCTGACGGTCTCCGTATTGGTATGGGCTCTGGTTCCATCTGTATCACCCAAGAGGTCATGGCCGTTGGCCGTCCTCAGGCCACTGCTGTCTACAGAGTCACCGAGTTTGCCAACAAGTTCGGTGTTCCTTGTATTGCTGACGGTGGTGTGCAGAACATCGGTCACATCACCAAGGCTCTTGCTCTTGGTGCCTCGTGTGTCATGATGGGTGGTCTTCTGGCCGGTACTACTGAGTCGCCAGGCCAGTACTTCTACCGCGAGGGCCAGAGATTAAAGGCCTACAGAGGTATGGGCTCGATCGAGGCCATGGAGAAGACGGGCTTGAACGACAACGCTGCTACTTCGAGATACTTCTCCGAGTCGGATGCTGTCCTGGTGGCCCAGGGTGTCTCTGGCAGCGTCGTCGACCGCGGCTCCATCACCAAATTCATCCCATACCTGATGTCGGGTCTGCAGCACGGTCTACAGGACATCGGCATCCGCAGCGTTGCCGAGCTCCGTGAGAAGGTGGACGCCGGCCTGGTCCGCTTCGAGTACAGAACCCCCAGCGCCCAGCTCGAGGGCGGTGTCCACTCGCTGCACTCGTACGAGAAGAGACTGCACAACTAAGTGGCCCAAAATCTTAAAATAAAGCAGAGGCGAGGGTTCTGGAGGGTCGTCGATTAGTTATTTTAGCTCTATTTATAATGTACTGTTGTTTATTTCCATGGCTTTTGCCGCAGTGCCTCCGGCGGCCGGGGCGCTGCCCCGGACCCCGTGGCTCCTCTCGCTGCGCTCGAGGAGGGCCGTTGCCTCCGGGACCAAGGGACACAGTTGGCGGGAAGTGAAGAAGCGGCACCATTCATCATGTTCTGAACTCTGGCCTTAAAACGGCAGATATAGGAGGGCTATAGGGAGGGCTACTGAGACACTTCCACATATATCTCTTCGTGGGAACAGCATGATCTCTCAGCTCTCACTGGGTTATCTACCGGTGTCGGAGGTCAACTCCAGGTCCAGAGCTCGCAGGTGCCCTACACCAGCACAGCAAAGCAAGGGCAGTGGGGTCACAGGAGCGGGTGGGCCACGAACCAGAGCCATGGCTGACCAGGGCGGCATCCGGTACTGGTTCCTCTGGCCGGTCCCCGGAGGCACAGCCCTCCTCGAGCGCAGCGAGAGGAGCCACGGGGTCCGGGGCAGCGCCCCGGCCGCCGGAGGCGTGCCCGCTCTCTCTGGCTGGTACCAGCCCCCGTGGCGGCCCGGCAGCCGGAGGCATGCTTGCCCGAGACAGGAGCGCATTCAGTTACAGGGCTTATTGATATAGGAATAAAATAATAGAATAATAAAACGAAGCGGTAGCGGGGCTATTTGGCCTTGGCGAGGCCGACGGCATTGTTGTCGATGTCGTAGACCGAGTAGTATCTGCGGAGGAACGAGTCGCCGATGATGGCCAGGGGGCCAATGGGGGCGGGGATGTCGAGGGGGGTGAAGGCCGAGGCGCACGAGCCCGAGATCTCCAGGGTGTAGTCGTAGGCGGTCAGGGTGAAGTTGTAGCCGGCGAAGTTCAGAGTCAGGTCGGGCAGGGTGTCGCGGGCCGCGCAGTCGATGGTGTACTGGCCGCTCCACGACTTCTTAGCGCCAATCTGGGCGTTGAGGATCTCGGCCAGGCCGCTGGGCAGGGCCAGCAGCGAGGTGCCCGTGTCAATGGCGGCACCGGTGTCCTCCAAATCGGCCACTTCGTTACCCAGGGCAATCGAGTCAAAGGGGACCTCCCAGTAGGCCAGTCTTCTCAAGGGCAGGTAAGTGATCTTGCCCTCAAACAGGTCCTCGTCAATGCCGCCAAAAGTGGCGGTGCCGCCAGCAGAGTTCTTGGCAGTGTCGCCCAAGTGGAACGAGAACTTGTTCTCGTCCAAGAGCTTGTCCTTGATAGCATTGTAAATAGGAGGCACAATGTGGTTGACCGAGATAGTGTCGTAGGCGAGGCCGAGAATGCCGTCGAACTTGCCAAATGCAAAGGCAAGGCCGGGCTCAGAGGTGATCTCGGCAAAATCCTGGTTGGGGATAGTCAAACTGCCAATCTTGAGTGTGTCCTGCGAGACAAAGCCAGACACGCTACCCGAGCCGTAGTGGATCTCGAAATCCGACCCGTTGGGCTTGTGGCTGCTCGAGGCGCTCGAGTCGTACTTCTCATGCAAATAACAGGCAATAGACCCGCACTCCGACGAGGGCACCCACAGGTTCGACGAACCCGTGTCCAGAACAACCTTGAAGTTCTGGGGAGGGCTGCCCAAACTGATCTCCGTGAAGTACTGCGCATTGACGTAGTTGGTCAAAGGCACGTCCACACCGCCCTTGGCGGCCGCGACGTCCACGCCCTCGCCATTCATCAACGGCTTCTGCTCGCCAGCACCTCCGCGACTCAATCCGCCCATACGCAGGTACTTCTCCTCCAAAGAACGGACATGGTTGGCAAACCCATCCTCCTGCTCTTGTTAGCTCCTGCCCCTACTGTCGGCCCGCAGCGCCTCCAGTGGCCGGGCACTGCCTCGGATCCCGTGGCTCCTCTCGCTGCGCTCGGCGAGGGTCGGGTCTCTTGGCTTGCCTGGTGCGCCTCCGGCGGCCGGGGCGCTGCCCCGGACCCCGTAGCTCCTCTCGCTGTGCTCGAGGAGGGCCACTCCCGGTGGCCGCTCCCGGTGGCTGGGGGCCTGGGGCCCAGCGCCAGAGACCTGGCTATTCTGCTGGTCTCCTCGGGAGCACCCCTTCCAG
>JAKTSR010000256.1:0-17578 GCA_030580325.1 Sugiyamaella sp. yHKS617 | reverse complement strand
CAGCCTGGCCGGCACCTCCCGTCGCGGCGCGTCGAGGTCGCGATCCCCCACATTTGGTGAGCGACGGCCAGGCGCGCAATGGGCCCGAGGGGCACACTGGCCAGGCAGCCGGGGCCAGTCGGTCGGGCCCCTGCCACTGACGCTCAGGCCGGCGGGACGAGAGGAGAGAAGGTGGCAGCGGGCCCGAGACGCGGCACGGACGAGAGTAAACAGAGGCGTGCGACCTGTGTGCCCAAGCGGGCAGCAGGCAGGCAGGTTAGGGCCGCGCACCACTGCGGGCTATCGTGTTCACAGGGGAAGGCAGCTAGCAACTCCACAGCACAACACCTGCTAGCAGCGACTACCATTCCCAGCAGGAGCAGACCAGCACCAGCACCAGCACCTCCGTAACCAACCACCCGGACCCGCACGAACCAGCAACAGCGGCGGTGCCAGGAGCTAGCACAGGCACTCACGTACGCAGACACGTAGACACGGAATTGGCTTCACGGACCGTGCTCTCTGCGCTTTCTTTCGCTCGCACCCTCGCACCTCGCTCCTCGCTCTACCAGCCAGGTTTTCGCTGGGCCGAGCGACTATTCTGATCCCTCTTCTCAATTCTCTCTCTAACGTAAGTGGTTCACTCAGGGCACACTCGGGACACACTCGGGGCACTCAGGCTCGGGGAGGCGCCTCCTGCGTCCGGGGCACTGCCCCGGACCCTATTGCGCTTCTTCGCTGCACTCGAGGAGGTCTGCTAGCTCCGCGGGGAGGGCGCTCGTGAAACGAGCACAATAGGCTCCGGGGTCACGCCCCAGCCGCCGTAGGCGCACCGGATCCCACCGGGAACAGCCCTCCTCGAGCGCAGCGAAGAGGAGCAGCGGGGTCCGGGGCGGGGCCCCGCCGGTTTAGCGACCCGACACTAACAGAAGGGGCAGTTGACCGAAGGCTTCGAATGGGTTTGAGTCAGTGCTGAGGGCCGATTGTGTGTTTGTGAGACCGGGTTGTGGGCCTAGAGACGGTAAGCGGCCATGCCGACGTTGTCGTTGCGGCGCAAGAAGCTGCCGGCGGACGAGCGGCCCGCGCCAGGGGCAGTGGCCGCGACGATGTACCCTCGGACCTCTTCGGCATCGCTGTCGCCCGTGTCGGACGGTGGCAGCGCCGGAGACCCTGACAGCGCCGGCAATAGCACAGTTCGAGGGTCGGCTGGACCAGGCCCTGATTCCATAGATGATCCCAGTGCCAGGCCGAGTGCCAGTGCTAGTGCCAGTGACAATGGCAGCGGTAGCGGCAGCGGTAAGTCAGACGGAAAAGAAAGAGATGGCAGAGGGTCCTTTTCAGGGGCAGGAGAACCGCCAGAGAGGCTGCTGGCTTTGGACGATAGGGCGAATAGCATCGGTAGCAGCAGCGGCGGCGGCCGGGCCGGGCGTGTGAGTGCCGGCCGGATGGCCTCGACTTCGTCGTTCTCGTCGACGTCTAGCGGCACGGGCGTGCACCACAAGCTGGCGGCCGTGTTCTCGTCGTCCTCGTCTTCGTCGACGACGGCATCCTCGTCGGCCAAGTCAAGCAAACGGTCATCTTTTCTGCTCAGACGCAGCTCGAACTCGCTGTTAAGAGGCGGCTCCTCTTCGGGAAATTCGTCGACAGGCGGGGGAATGGGCTTTGGCAGCAGGAAATCCGGCTCCAGACGAAGAGACCTGAAAGCGACTCTGGGCATCAACTCCAGCTCGAGTAATAGCAATAAAGGCGCTGGCAGCAGTGCTGGCAGCAGCAGCGACGCTGGTTATAGAGGCGACTCACAGCTGCAAGCCCAGAACCAGTCTGTCCATTGGACGCCGAATATGAGTACCGGTGCAGGATATGACGGTTCAGGCTCCGGTTCAGGCTTCGGTTACGGCCTCGGTTCCGACACTGGCGCTGGCGCTGGCGCGAGTGTTTCTAGTGCTGGATCCGCGGCCCCACTGGCACGCCCGGGGAGCTCGCCGAATCTCGGCTCGGCTCCTGGTGCCTCGTCTTCGGTCGTTTCCCTGCTGTCGAGAGTGCGACAATCGTTTGAGGACTTGCGAGACGTGACTGGCATTGTCATGGGATCCAGTAGCAACAACGGCAGCAGCCACAATATCTCTTCTGGGCCCAATTCTGCCCCCTTGACTTCGATGACCCGCTCGAGAGCCAGCACTGTCCACTCTGTTCGATCTGCTGATACCAGCAACACCGTCGCTATGAGATCTCCTCCGCTACTTCCTCTTAGCACTCTGCAGAATGGGCAATCGCCCATTGTGCCAGTTAGTGAACAGCAGCAGTCTCGTCCACACTCGCGCACATCGTCAATTGTTATTCTGTCTCCGAATTTAGCGCCCGCCAACGCAGGCACCACTGTTGTTGGCAGTGCTGTTGGCAGTGCTGCCACCAGTGCTGCCAGTACAGGCGGTCTTAGCTCCAGCCCTGGCGAGAATATGAGTGTACACGTCTATTCCACTACGAATGCAAATCGATCTCCGGCCAGCCGGACCAGCAGCAGGGTCAACAGCCCTCTGTCCACTGCAATAACATCTGAAGTCATGATTCCCGCCATCACTTTGGGCACCTCGCCCATACTGAACATGTCGCCTCCGCCGGTTGCTGCTGACTACCAGCACCAGCTTGTGCCTGAAAACGGCGTTCAAAAAGTGACTTTCAACAGTCTGTACTCCAAGAGCATTCCTGATCTGAGCTCTTCCTCCACTTTGCATGCACCACTGGGAACCGCGGACTTCCTAACAAGCGACAGCGCCACGGCATATACTAATGTCAGTGCCAGTGCCAGCGCCAGTGCCAATACCAGTGCAAGTGCCGGTGCCGGTGCCGGTGCCGGTGCCAGTGTCAATACAGCTAAGCCGGACAGCATATCCGATAGGCTGCGCTCGTTGTCCGGCGGAGCAACCAGTCCCGCTCCGATTCTCGGTGCCCCGCCCTCGTTCAAAGAACGACTGCGACGGAAGACCTTTTCCATGATATTCCCCGACAGCGACGCACACGCCAGCATCGTTTCGAGCGCTCAGCCTGCTCAGCCTGGTTCGGGCGTCCCTGAGACCTCAGCCATGCCCACACCGGCATTTGCTTCGATTTCGTCTGCTTCGACAGCATCCGCTTCAACTGCATCTCCCACTGTTTCCGCTTCTATGGCCTTGCCACAAACACCACTTTCAGCACCCACATCAGGCTCGTCATCGTGGCAGTCGGGGCCGCTGGCCAGCACTGATACTGGTGAGGCCGTTGAGTTCGCGTCTCTTCCAACGAGTCCGAACTCTGATTCTCCTGCTACTCCTGCTGAAGGCACAGCGTCCTCAACACTGAGGCCAGCCAGAGTACCACTTATGAGATCACTTTCGAGCCAAGAAGTCATCGACATGAACAAAAACGACAACAGCTCGCCGACCACGAGCGACTCTGGCCTAGCCACCGTCGTCGACTCGGAATTTTCGCCTAAAAGTAGGCCGCGAAGCAAGACCGTCGGCTCTATCTCCAGCGAGTACAAGTCCTCCTCCAGCAGCAGCGGGTTCCTGCCACGTCCGTCTTTCGGATCTCTTCTGACAGGCAAACTGCGATCCGAGAGCGAGTCGAGCATTTCATTCAACAAAAAGACGTCGCCCAGCCCCCGACCTTCGTTCTCATTCAACACCGTTGCGGAAGAACGACTGCCTGAGCGTATGGCCGACAGCAACGACGAAATCGAGTCCCCCGAAGCGTACCTCGTGCGCCTGAAGGAGACGACGTCGCTCGGTACCTCGCTAGTAGCCGTTCTCTCGCAGTCCGACGCCCCGTTCCACCGCGAGGTGCTGCAACTGTGCATCGACAACGAGTCCTTCACGGGCGAGCCGCTGGATATGGCGCTCCGCAAGTTCCTCATGCACTTCCGCCTGCCCAAAGAAACGCAGCAAATCGACCGGGTGCTCGAGGGCTTCGCCGCCACCTACCACAAAAACAACCCCGACATCTACATCGACCGCGAGACCACCTACTTCGTCGTGTTCTCGCTGGTCATCCTGCACACTGACTTCTTCAACAAAAACAACCGCCACAAGATGGCCAAAAACGAGTACATCAACAACACGCGCTCGGACCACGTTCCGGACGTGGTGCTGGAGGTGAGTATTGGCCCGGTCCGGCGGCCGGGGCCCTGCCCCCGGACCCCGCGGCTCCTCGCTGCGCTCGAAGAGGGCCACTCCCAGGGGACTCTTGCGGAGCCGCCGACGCTCGCACAGCGAGCACAACGGGGCCCGGGGCCGCGCCCCGGCCGCCGGAGGCATCATCCCATCCCCCGCGGAGCCACCACCCAGAACTAACAGCACCCAGTGCTTCTATGACAACATCACATACACACCGTTTATCCACACGGACGAGGAGGTGACGATGTCGGGACGGGCCTGGAGCCGACGGAACACGTCGTTCCGGAACGCGAAAGACCTGGTCGATCCGTACGCGCTGATGCTGGATAACCGGCTGCATAGCCTACGGCCGAAGTTTTTGGACCAGCTGGATCTGAGCGACAGCTACGGGTTTGTGAGGCTCGACTCGAAGGACGAGTTTCTGGACCTGCGTCACCAGTTCGTGCACGGGTCGTATATCCAGCTTGTTTCGGAGCGGTCGCGCCCCGAGGCGTTCAGCGATAACCGCTCGGCCCCTGAGGAGTTTGTGCTCACCGACCCGGGTATCGTCGACATCAAAGTTGTGAAAGTGGGCATTATATACCGCCTAGAGGAGACGTCGAAGCTGGGGCTGTACTCGACCAAGGTGTGGAAAGAGTGGGGCGCCATTCTCACGGCATCGCAGCTGTATCTGTTCAAGGACGTCGGATGGGTCAAGGCGTCTCTGCTGTCAAAGCAGGAGACCGTGGTATCTGGTACCAGTTGGTTTAGCGACGCTCATACTCTTGGCACGAGTATTATCAGAGTGCCTATTGACGGGTTCCATCCGAGTGTGGTCGTGCCGACTAAGAATATGGTGGCGCTGACAAGCGATATGTCGAACCGTCAGAAACATTCGTTTTTTGTCGGCGCGGTTACTTCAGCCAGTTCAGAGACTAAGGACTGGTTTGCTGCCGAGTCGAAGTCGGAAATGAACGACTGGATTTTGAAAATAAACTACGCCGCGTCGTTCAATACCTATCATATTGGTATCCATGGTATTAGCAACTCACGAAACGATCTCAAGCATAGACGGCATCGCAGCCAGCCGTCTGGCTCGTCCTTGGCGGAACTGGCCAAGATGGGCACTAACGGCTCCTCGACCGGCTTGAAGGAGCAGAAGGAGTCATCTGTTGACGAGCTAGAGGCGAATGAAGCACAAAATGCAGCAGACGAAGCGTCGTTGAACAACTTTGCCTCGGAAAAACACCGCGAGCGCGTCATAGCCGTCAGACGCAAAATCGACAAGATTGTCAAGGTGCTTGCCGAGAAGGAAAAGGACCTGGAGGCTGATATCCGCACCGGTCGACACTTGAAGCTGCTTGCTCCAATCCAGCCCAGGACCCGCGAGTCGGTAACAACTGCGGCAAGGTATCTCATCGAGTGTTTGGATACGAGCTTCATCAATCGCAAACGACTCCAGTGCTACCACAGCTTGTTTGAGCTCGAACTGGAGGTGGAGACCAATTTCTGCACGGAACTCGGCATCGACATTGACGAGCTCGACAACGAAAACGAACATGAGCTCGACAACGAGAACGAAAACGAAAACGAAAACGAAAACAGCAACAAAAATGCCCAGGGCCACGATGATGGTGTTACAGCCGACCGCGGGACAGCAAGCAGCAGGCACTCGGCAGGTGATCCTGATGCAGAGCCTGAAGTCATACCGGAGTCTGAGTCTCAACCAAAAGCACATACTGGAAGTGACGAGCGTAAGACCGACCCCGACTTCGGCGACGAAGGCCGTTCTGGTACAGATAGCAGCAGTCACACAGCGGACAAGCAGACGGGCTCCGAGGTGTCTCCCCGCGCAGAAGACGTGCCTGTGTCTAGTGAGCGACGCAGCTCCGAATGCTCGTTCGTGTTCCGAACCGTCTCGGCCGGCAACGACAGCATCAGCGACAGTCTCGAAATTATCTCCACAACCAAAAAACAGTCCAGCTCTCCCAGATCGGGAGGCAAACTGAAAGACAGGCTGAGCATACCCAAGCGGTCACAAAGCTCGTCTCCACAACGCGACGCGACCCCCGCTGACGACACTGGCGGCAGCGCAAGCGAGCCCTCGTCGGCTAGAGAAGGCGGTAACCAGCGCAGCGTGTCTCTAATCCGCAAAACCAACGACTTCACCCTGCACGGCAAGAAGTTCACGGTCGTCGAGGTCAACCCCGAGTTCGCGGCCACGCCCAACCACAACCGCACTACCTCGCAGAGCGTCAACACCGACCGCAGCAGCTCCATCGGCACCTCCATCCACGAGCTCGAGCCCTCGCCGTCACTCCACTCAGCACTGTCCTCTCTCTCCTAACGCCGACTGGCCACAGGGCCGTCCTTATTTGCATATATCTCTTATTAATGACTTTTATGATTCTTTAGTCCTGCACGCCTCCGGCGGCCGGGGTGCTGCCCCGGACCCCGCTGTGCTCGCTGCGCGAGCGCCGATGGCTCCGCTCGGGGCCCACTGGGAGTGGCCCTCCTCAAGCGCAGCGAGAAGAGCAGCGGGGTCCGGGGCAGCGCCCCGGCCGCTGGAGGCGTGCACGAGGCACTGGGAGAGACCCTCCTCAAGCGCAGCGAGAAGAGCAGCGGGGTCGGGGGCAGCGCCCCGGCCGCCAGAGGCGTGCACGAGGCACTGGGGGAGGCCACTCGAAGAGCCCGGGGTTCGGGAAAGCGCCCCGGCCGCCGGAGGCGCGGGGGCGTGGAGGCGTTCATTATCGTGGCATTGCTAGGTAGGGGGAGGCTACTCCCAGTCGTCTTCCTCGTCGTCGTCGTCTTTCTCGTCGATGGATTTGCTGGTGGGGGCGGCAGGCTTGGGGTCGGTGGCCAGGTCGACAGTCGAGCTGGTCTTGGACACCAGGTCGTAGCTGCCGTCGGTGGAGGAGCGTGTCGAGGTCGAGTTCGAGGCGGCCGGTGCGGGCTGAGCAGGCGTCTTTGGCTTCTTGTCTTTGGCATCGACTTCGCGCTTGCTGCTATCGCCTTCATCGTCTTCATCTTCGTCTTCTTCGTCATCCTCCCAGGAAATGTCTTTGTCGTCCACAGCGTGCTCGGATGCTTTCTGAACAAGCAGCTTGCGTCGCAACTCCTGGTCCTGGATCTGCTTTCTCATGTAATAGTACTTGGCCCAGAACTCGTTGTAGCTGACCTTCTCTGGCACGAGCGATTCCATGAGGGTGCGAAGTGGTTTATACGTTTCCAAGTCCTGTGCTATTGTCTCGGTGTGTTTGTCGATGTTGAAGCCCTTGGCGAACAGTTCGTAGTCAGGCTCAGTGGTGGTGGTTAGAAACGGTTGTGTCGACGTGTGTAGAGCATGCAGCTGGGCATCGAGACGGGTCGAGTAGATCTGAGTGCGCACTGCTTCGGGGATGTCGAACAGAATCTCGGCCGGAGCGTCTTCTCCTACATCAGAATCGTCGTCGTCCCGAAACGCTCCTGGCGCATCCACGGTAACGGCGTCCTTCAAGAACGATCGCACATCTTTACCGATCCTGCCCACATACGAGCCAGCGGCGTTCTCGATCTTTTCTAAATCTCTGTCAAGAGTATCGATATAAATCTGGGCACGCTTGGTCAACTCTGAAAGCATTGTCGATGGGGCATTGGCTGGCTTGCCGTCAACTGGGGAAGACGAGGTGGGCGTTTTCTTGACTACCGTCTCTTGGGACGACGACAGATCGCTGGAAGAACCGTCTCTACTGGCATTAGCTGTGGAAGAGCCTGAAATATCCTGTGAGTCTTGATTTGCCAAGAAGGTGCTGACTTCCTTTCTGAAAGCGCTAATGTCCTTAGTCGTCTCTTTAAGAGCATTCTCGCCCTGCTTCTTTACTGTGGCCCATAGAGAGCCCCAATTGGTCTTTGTAGCAACATTCGACAGTCGTGCGTAGGCGTTCTCAATTCCAACCTCCAGCTTGTCAGCAGCAATGTCAATGGAAGAAGAAGGGGCGCGTTCGTGGCCTGGGCCAGAAGAACCAGCTTCTGTAGCTGACGACGCACTTGCAGCATCAGCAGCCCGGGGCTCTTCAACATCGCCAATGGCAGTACCTGGCGTATCTGCCGCAACCTGAAGCTTATCGTAAACGAAGTCCATTATAGCGTTAAGTGTCCACCTGTATACGAACAGGCAAGGTTTGGTCCCTATTGGGTTCAGATGGGTTCAGATCAGGAGTGGACAATGAGAAGGAGGTCAATGTCGTGAGACTAGCCTAATGTTCATGATCCAGCCGCGCTGCGTGATAGCATTAAAACCTGATAGATAGGCCAGCAATCGACAATCGACTATCGACCGCAGCCCCCGCATGCAATACCGAAATACAGCAGACATTGTGCAAACGTATATCGAAAAAGACTGATCAAGTTTGGCCAATTGTCATCCGGCAGTGCAATGGCACTTCCTGGGCCAGAGTTCCAGTACTTTATTATTGCTAGACGCACGCCTTGCTCAGATAGCAAGTAGCCCAATCCGGCCAGGGCCCTCTCGCCGGGCTCGAGTCCAGCCATCCCTCACCGGGAATAGCACTCCGCAAAGCGGAGCACAACGGGGTCCGGGGCAGCGCCCCGGCCGCCGGAGGCGCCAGGGGAAACCGATTCAGGGGGAGGACCCTGCATGGCCACATGCAGTGCCAATAAAAGCGGTTTATGCTCCAGCTGGAGTATATGTGACAGGTTATAAGCAGCTGATGTTGAAGTGAGGAGTATACAGCTGGCTAGAGAAATGGGTCCTTCAGCGACAGCTCCATTAGCGACTGGAGCTGGCAGTGGTGCGGGCGCTGGTTCCGAGAAGGACAAAGCGGTGCCACGAGAGAAGCGCATCATAGCACCTCTGCGGTTCGGGCTGGTCCAGCCCAACCTGTACCGGGGCAGCTATCCACAACCTCACAGCGTGGACTTTCTGCGGCGACTGGGTCTGAAGAGCATTGTGTCACTGACGCCGGAGCCGCTTCAGATTCCAGAGGTCGTCCAGTTTGCGAAAGAGAGCTCGATCCATCTGATCCATATCCCATGCGGCGAGGCCAAAGCCAAATCCAAGAAAAAGCGCGGGGTGCCTGTGCAACATGACGTGGCCCAGCAGGCCGTCGAGCTCATGATCAATGCCGACATGGCACCCATGTATATTCACTGTCTCAATGGGTCTCAGGTGACGTGCCTCGTCATCGCCTGTCTGAGAAAACTCAGCTTCTGGTCCATGGCTTCTATTGCCGAGGAGTTCTTGCGCTACTCAGAACTCGAGGCTGCTGACGAGGGCTTCATCGAACAGTTCCGGGCCGAGATCGCCGTGCCTCCGTCTACTGTGCCATGGATGTGGAAAGGGCTGTCCAAGACTGGCGTCGTTCGTAACCATCCGACGCTGAAAATCAACGAGGGACCGAGGGGGGCCGGTGGAGCTGGCAGAGCCGACGTGCGGGCTGAGCAGGCGGGAGAGGCCTCGGAGAAATCTGGGGGATGAGTGTATACGGATCGCATAAATTCAGGTGTATGTGTGAATGCTGAAATCCAGAATATATGCGTGAACGCGGGAACCCAGGGTATATGTTTGAAATCAGTAATCCAGGAGGGAGCCCAGGATACATGTTTGAATTCACGAATCCAGGTGTATGTGTGCTGAAATCCAGGACGTATTTGTGATCGCAGGAGTCCATGTATGCTTATTGCAAAATCCAGGACCTGTGTGTGATTGCATCGCTAATATTCAAGAGCCGGTCGATGGTACGACATGGGCGTTGTGTGCGAGAAGGAGAATATTTGAGGCATGAAACTCGACTTGTTCAGCTTCTGCAGTCTCTTCAGCTTCCAGAGCCGCTGTCTGGGTGCATTATCGCTCATCTTATTCACAATGTGCCTGATCCGCTTGCTGTTGAACGGCACGTTCGACTTGTCGGGAATAACCGTCCAGTCAAGCAGGTAGAGCTTACTGGTCCACGACTGAGTCGGAGCCACTACCATTGTGCACTGATCTGATAGTGGATAGCAAACAGTACTGTGATCGTAGAGTACTCTGATCGTATACCGGCACGGACAGTTGGTAGTCGTAAAGCACGAGTATAGTGAGAGAGCAGTTAATTGTAACTTGGCCTTACAAGAGTAACTAGTAGTGAATAGTTAATTGTAGTTTGATTTACAATCGTACGTAGTAGTGCCCCGTTGAACACAGAAGCGTACGCTATCACTAGTCTTTATGGTCTATTGTATATTACATTATGCCTAGCTTCTATAAATCGTACATCATTAGTGCGGACCCTAGTTTTTATCTAGATTGTCCAGTCTAAGTCCCATACCCTTGAGGAATTCAATGCTCTGCTTGTATTCTTGTTCCTTTCTTGCTTTGGACCAGTTGAGCTCCTTGGCCATCACGTCAATGACCGAGGGCAGAGCTTCATAAGCAGCTGTGGAGTTCAAAAATGCCAGTCTAGTTCTTCTGGCCAAAAAGTCGATGGCGGTAGTGGCATACTCGTATCTCATGGCGTACAAGAGCTCGCCGTCCATGAACGGATATGAAGGGACGATACGCTGACCACGGGTATGGTTGGGACTAGTGCTAGGAGTACACAGCTCAGCAACGGTGAATGCTCGAGTACCGTAGTTTTCTGACAAGTGCTGAGCCACTTCAGGTTCCAGGTTGTACTTCTGGATCAGGTCGATGTAGCGAAGAGGAGTCCAACCCTCACCACCGACTAGCTTGACCTTCTCAGTCTGACTAGTGGTGACTGAGGGAGTCAACTTGAACTCATTAATACAGGTGTCGACGGTTTCTTGGGCCATTTGTCTGAATGTAGTCCATTTACCACCAGCAATGGTCACTAAACCGGAATCGGACAAGGTAACGAGATGGTTTCTGACTACGCCTTGAGTTCCCTCGGCCATCTTAGCTGGGTCCATTACAAGAGGACGAACTCCAGACCAGGCTGCCTGGACATCATCTCTTCTAACATCAATCTTGCCGTCGATATAGTGTTTGACTTCTTTAAGAACGAAATTGATATCTTTCTCAGATGGGATGGGATTGCGCTCCACTTCACAGGGGGCATCGGTAGTACCAGCAATAGTAGATCCTTGCCATGGAAGGAAGAAAATAACTCTACCGTCAGAAGTAGCAGGGTCCAGAAGGCCCATATTTTTTGGAGAGTACCATCCTGGCAGGACAATATGGATGCCTGAGGATGGAACCACAATCTCAGGAACTTTTTGGTCGTCGAATTTACGAATAGCGTCGCTGAAGGGGCCAGTCGCATTAACAACGGATTTGCCTGAAACAGTGAATGGCTGAGAAGACTCGGAAGCCAGATCAACAGCTTCGATACCAATTAATTTACCATTGGCATCTTTCTTGAGTCCAGTGACTTCAACGTGGTTAATCACATCAGCGCCAAGTTCCTGTGCAGTCAAAGCGACCGAGATATTAGTTCTGGAGTCATTGTGAGATCCGTCGTAATATACTACGGCACCCTTTAATCTGTCGTCATTGAGCATGGGGAATGCTTCCAAAGCTTTGCCTCGCGTCAAAACATATGAAGATTCTAAGTTCCGTTTGCCGGCCAGCAGATCGTAACACTTGACACCAACCCAGTAGTAGGGCATCTGCCACCATTTGTACAGAGGAATCATAATTGGCAGGGGGAACGATAGATGAGGTGCCATGTCGAGGAACACTTTACGTTCGTGAAGCGCTTCCTTGACTAGCTTGTATTGTTCGTAGTCGGCATGCCACACGGCCTTTTCTAGGTATCTCACACCACCGTGGATCAGCTTGGTAGATCTCGAAGAAGTACAAGACGAGTAATCGTCACGTTCGACGAGAGCCACTTTCAAGCCTCGAGTCACGGCGTCCAGAGCAACACCGGCTCCGGTTGCCCCTCCTCCGATGATGATAATATCGTAGTTTTCGGTATTTTTAAGCGAGTTCAGAATCTCTTCTCTTGATCTAGGAGCAGCCTGAGGAGCGGGCACAAACGGCTTATAAGCAGTGTCTTCTAAATTGTCATTTCGCGTAGAATCTTCATCGGCAAAGAGAAAATAGTAGATCGAAGCACCCAAAGCCACAGAGGAAGCAGTCAAAGTAGCCAACTGGAGGATATTCGACGAGTCGGCCGAACCAGATGCTGAACCAGAACTCGAGCCTGAGTCTGAACCTGAACCAGAAGTCGAACCGCGTAGCCCAGAGCTGGCGAAAGTACGAGATCCAAAACCACGATTCACATTTCTCACGGTGCCAGATCTCAGAGCTGATCTCGCGACCAGCTGAGCGGACTTCAAAACACGAGCAGACATTTCAGCGGGAGTATCAGCTAGCAACAACACTCAAGTGTCAGTAGGCCGAGTTCAGTGTCAATATTCGTACGTCAAGTCAATGACAAGATCAATCACTAGGCCAATCTCGAAGACCTATCTGAAGACCAATCTCAATGGACCTCTCTCAATAAACCAATCTCAAACAGACCAGGACTAACGACTAGAATACACGGCCAGAATCCACAGTCAAGAGTTATTCACCTGAAATGACAAGTTCCTAAGATACCCCGAGGAGATTGTGCAATTTTGATTCGAGTTTATCCGTGTCAAGATCGCTGGCTGTCGGCAGATAGGGCGTACGTAAGAATATGCACCGGGATAAATCTGACTCAATAGTAGCAGCACTCACGCACGTTGCTCTTGAGGCAGTTCTGTTCGTCGCCTAAGTCCCAATCAATACCCCAATACCCAGTCGTCACTTTACGTACCAGGAAATAATTCAGCTGCGCAGAGAGAAATGTAGCCGCGGTATAGCAGTATAGCAGTAGCCGGCTAGCAAGCAGGTAAGATTAGACAGAGCCCGGCCGAAATTCAGGCTAATTTCCTGCTGAAAATTAAGCTCAAACACAAATGATTAAGAAACCCCTCCAGACAGCTGTCGATAGCTGTCTCCGGTCCTATATATATCGCCAGAAAGACCCTTCTCACAGTGGGTTAGGCCCGGGCCGACGTAAATCCTTCGCGCAGCGTACGTTGTCCACAGCGTGGGGGAGGGACTCGTGGGGGCGGGCAACAGCTGGCACAAGCTGGTTCGTGGGGGACGGCCTCTCCACGCCGCTTAATTCGTTGCCAGGCCACGGTCCTCTCTCGCGACAAACAACAATCACACCCACACACACACACTCTCTCTCTTCCTCTTTCTCTCTTTCTCTTTCTCCCTTATATATAACAACTGGAGCCTCGCACTGGTCGAGCCACATAATTAAGCGATCACCGCCGCTCGGTCTGATCCAGTAACTTTTCCGCCGGGCCCCTTCTGGGGGCCGGGGCTCTGGCCCGGACCCCGTTGTGTTCGCCTCGCGGCCAGGCGTATTAGCTCACAGCCTGCTGAGTCGAGCCCTCTGGGGCCGTCCGTCCGTGCCTGCCTCCAGCCCTGTCTTACAGCGTGAACCGCGGGAAGGTCAACATGGCGCACGAGTCCCAGCTGCTTCACAGACTCCTGCCTTCACACCTGGGAGAACCGGAGCGTTGGTGGCTCCTGGTGCGGAACCGTGGGGCCGGGATCGAGAGCCTGCGGGGGTTTCTCCGGCCGGAAAAACCGTTTATCCGGGAAGCGGGGCATACTGCAAGTACCTGCCCTCCCCAGGCCTAGCAGCGCGAACGTCTCCGGCCATCGCAGCCCGCTGCTCTTCGAGCGTTGCGAGAGGAGGGCCACTCCCAGGGACAGCGGAGCTAGCAACGCTCGCGCAGCGAGCACAACGGGGTCGGGGCCGTGCCCCGGCCGCCGGACCCCGCACTGGGCTAACTCCGCGGACCCCGCCGCCGCGGGCCGAGCTTGTTTTGAGCCGTGCGGAGGAGCAGTCGGTAGCCCATGTAAGAGCCCACACGGGCCGAGGTGGGTTTTTTCGTGGGCTGGGGGATGGGCGCTATGCATAGTCAGCTCGAGGCAGTCGGATCAATATGTATAAAAACAGCGAAGAACGCCGGATCAAAGCCAATAACTGGGATCAAGCTGCTGTTACTGTCTGAGCCTGTCCTTGTTTATCGTCTGATCCTGCCAGCGACCGTACTGTGTTACTGGTGCTACTGATTGCTGATATATTCCTTATTATTGAGTGAGTGAGCATCCTACTGCCGGGACTATGTCGAATACAGTGGAGAATTGCAACGAGGTACTGAAGCTTATCCAGGCGAACTTTCCCAAGGGAGAGGGCTTCGGAGTGCAAGTGGTACAGCTGATGAAATTCACTGGAATCAAGAAAGACGGCACAGTCCAGGTGGTGACCATGTCGGTGCCCACACAGCCCTGGATGCAGAACAACTACGGTATTGTCCATGGTGGGTGCACCGCGACGCTGCTGGACTACTTGACGACGTACGCGTTCATTGCCGACGAGCGGTACTGGAAGAACTATGAAGACGGCGACTACGCCGACGTGTTTAGCCAGGCCCTTTCTGAGTTCGGTCTGTCGCGCCACATCTCCACCCAGTACCTATCAGCCATCCCCATTGGCATCGAGCTTTTCTGCGAGGTGCGCCTCGAGTCCTCAACCAGCAGGTTCACCCACACCTCGTGCCGCTTCCTCGATGCCAACGGCAAGGTCTATGCCACGGGCACCCACGACAAGGTCAAGCAGGTCAGCAAGCGCCTGTCCCACCTCTAACGGCCGCCCTCGCTCACGACCGGCTGGCTGTCTGACCTGCCCTCAGGGCGGGCTTTAATTTTACGTGCATCCACCTTAATTTATTTATTAGCTTCTAGCATGGGACCTTGCGGGGGTGTGCCTCCGGCGGCTGGGGCGCTGCCCCGGACCCCGCTGTGCTCGCTTCGCGAGCGCTGCTAGCTCCCCGATCCAGGCCAGGCCAGGGGCCCTCCTCGAGCGCAGCGAGAGGAGCAGCGGGGTCCGGGGCAGTGCCCCCGCCGCCTTCAACCTCCCTCGCCGCGGCTACTAGCGTCTAGCGTCCGAGGATGATAAGCCGACATCCTGGGCGTTTACAGCCGCATACATATGAGCCCTGCAGCGAATTTAAGTCAGTGAACGTTCAGTCTGCACTGGAGCCCGACGCTGAGACAGAAGAGATCAGAGAGTCCGAGTGGCCAGCAAAAACAAGGGAGCCACCGCGTGAAGCCAAATCGACTGAGAGACTGAAAAGTAGAGAGAAGTAACACGGGCAGAGATAGCCCTGAATGCCCCAGAAACGACCGCCTCGAGCCAGCACACTCGATAGGCGATTCGGGTTAGATTCCTCGGCAGAGACTACAGAAGCAAATTCTGCGTTCCTATTTGGCTCCTGGGCCAGTAGGATAGGTGTAATTTGGCTCTTGATATTGAGTCTATTGATATTAATACTACGTTGATATTGATATTACATTGATATTGATATTACGTTGGGATTACATTGGTTATTACATTGGTGCTGTGGTTGATAATAATAGTTTTTATTCGACTGGGAACATAGACGTTGGTTCACTTTACTTATTAGTCCAGAATGATGAGCGCACTTGAGAGCAGAGCGTCGGAGGCAGATAACGCGCCGAACTCGTCTGTAGAGGAGGTGCAGTCGGAGCGACAACACCGGTCCCGAAGAGTGTGGACCAGTGCCGAGGACGAGAAGCTGAGGCTGCTGGTGTCACACTGGGGGGACCAGTGTGGGAAAAACGGACACTGGGACAAGATCAGTGCTAATTTCGAGGGCCGAAGCAACAAAGACTGTCGCAAGCGCTGGTTCCACTCGCTAGACCCGAAGCTCAAACGAGGGCGATGGACCGAGCACGAGGATAAGGTGCTGGTCGATGCGTTCAAGAAAATGGGCCCTGTATGGCACCGCATAGCACAACTCATCCCAGGAAGGACAGACGACCAGTGTTCCAAGCGGTACAACGACGTGCTGGACCCGAAAATATCCGACAGGCTACGACCCTGGTCAGCCGAGGAAGACGCTAAACTGCTGGAAATGGTTCAGAAGCACGGCACAAAGTGGAGGACTATTTCCAATGTAATTGACGGGCGCACTGGCTTAACGTGCAGAAATCGCTGGAGAAAACTCACCTCGCCCAGTGTTCGTGCTAATAGCAAGTCGAAGATAAGGTCGAAATCTGACTCTATAGCAGAGAGCCTCGACGACCAGTCTGACCAACAAACTAGTCAGCAATCTCAGATGTTTTATACTGCACAGCAACAGCAGCGGCAACAGAGACTGTCTCAACAGTCTCTGGCCGATATTGGCGGCGACGAGTCCGACGGGATCATATCCAATGGCAGCAGTCCAGCCAGCTCGGCCTCGGACCATACCATGTCCACTTCGACATCCAACTCAATCAACACTGTCGGATCCATATCCAACCTCACTACGGCACAGTCACAACAGCTGCGCTCCTTTCCCATTCAGCTGCAACAGCAACCGCAACAGCAACAGCAACAGCGACAGCAACAGCAACAGCAACAGCAGCAGCAGCAGCATCAGCAACAGCAGCAGACGAATGGATTAATGTACCAACCAAGCCGAATAGACAACATCAATGCTCTCTCACACAATGTACAACACTCGCTTCCACCAGCACAGCCACAGACACAGTCACAGCAACGACTGCCTCCGCTTGAGCGATCGCTTCTTCAGGAACTGTCTCAACAGCAGGCCCAGCAACAAGTGCCGTCACAGCAACCACCGCAAGCACAGCAAGCACAATTCCGCTACTCCAACAGCCATCCATCTGCAGTATCAACGAGATACACATACACACTTGGCAACCCGAACGACCCTCAGGAAGCGGCGAATGCGCCGACCATGCTGTATCGCGATCTCGAAGCTCTGGTCGAGCTCGCTGCCAAGTCTGGCCGCGAAATCGTCATACACCAGCACAACCACTATCACTACGGGGCCCCACCTTCTCACCTTGCCGCGAACACCGCACAGCAGCAGCCTACACTATCGTTGAAACAGGAGCAGCTGGTGCCACCACCGCCCCAACCACCAGCTCCAGCACCAGCGCCAGTACCGCCAGTTGCGCAGCAGGCCAAACGCATTGCACCGACCAACGACGGCACCGCCTTAGCTCGGTCGTCTGCTGCCACCGCAGTCAGCGCGCCGCCGCTGGTCGAGACACTGCTGGCAGTACACGGCCCTGGCAACTCGGCTGCCGGCTCCATCGGGCTTAGCAGCGGCACCACCCCCACCCCCTCCCCGGGCACCTTTCTCGACCTCTCCGTCATGGACAACGACAACTTCATCTTCGACGAGGCCGACCTCGACTTCGACCTCGACGAATTCCACGGCATCCCCTTCAACCCCTCCTAGCTACCGCCGCCGCCACCTCCATGTTCCTCTCTATTTATTTATTATTTATTACCCCTGCCAACCCCTCGGGGCCCGCCGGGGCGCTGCCCCGGACCCCGCTTCGCTGCGCTCGAGGTGGCCCACTCCCAGTGCCTAGCGGAGCCATCAACGCTCGCGCAGCGAGCACAACGGGGTCCGGGGCCGCGCCCCGGCCGCCGGAG
>JAKTSR010000255.1:0-17628 GCA_030580325.1 Sugiyamaella sp. yHKS617 | reverse complement strand
GAGGCGCACCGCAGCCCGCCCGGCTCTGGTAGGCGCGCGCGCGCGCGCGGCCACGCAGCAGACAGGGCGAAAAAAATTTAGTCGCAAAACAAGCCCTGCGAGAGGACAGACAGCAGTCGATTTTCTGAAAATTTCAAATCAGAAAACCAAAACCTCAGTTGTCCCTTGACTGACGCCGTCAACCTCCAACACCAGTACCCCGTTGAACGCCCCAGTGCCAACGGACCGAGTGTGTGGTTTGTCGGAAATTTCCTCGGGAACGTTTTTTGGACCAGAGATTAACAAGTGAGTAGCACTGGGCGACCAGGGCCGTGCCTCTGGCCGCTGGGGCGCTGCCCCAGGCCCCCTAGCTCCTCTCGCTGTGCTCGAGGAGAGTTGGCGGCTCCGCAAGAGGCAGAGCACATGCCACCGCCCGCGGAGCGGCCAGCTCTCCTCGAGCGCAGCGAGAGGAGCTACGGGGTTCGGGGCAGCGCCCCGGCTGCCGGAGGCGCGTCGGACCCTACCAGGCCGAGCCGAACAGGCACTAACATGCGACCAGCTAGAACATGTCTTCTGGTTATCGAGGCGGAAGAGGCCAGCAGGCGGCTGGCGAGGCGCCACAGAGCCCGGCGCCCGGCCAGGCCCAGCCGGCCCAGCAGCAGCAGCCACAGCACGGCCATCATCAGCACCATGGTCATCACCACCAGCACCAGCCACAACAGCACCAACACCAGCAGTACGTGGCTTCGCCCCAGGCTGTTGCTGCTGCGGCGGCGGGCCAGATTTTCTCGCCCTATGAGTTGTACCAGCCGCAGACCTATGGGTTTTATCCTAGTCCTCTACCGGCGGGCCAGGTGGGCTATTATCCAGGAACCGGGTCGCCAGGCCATATTCCAGCAGTGCTAGACGGCCCACGTGGCGGCATACCCGGCAGCCCGGGCCTTGTCCATGGATCTCCCATGGCACAAGTGCGGACGCCTATCAAGCTGTCGGACCCTCGTACTCATGAACCTATTGATTTGACGGCTCACAAGCCGGTGACGATTTCCAGCCCTTCTCCGGCTGCGCACAGCAGTTTATCCAGCGGCAGTGCGTCGCCACGGCCTGTCAGCGCCTCGCCCAAGCCGGCCACAGCGTCGGTCGCCAGCTCCAGCGTACTAGGTGCCCCGACCACCACCAGCCCTATAAAACTGGATATTCAGAACCAGCTCAAAGAACAGATCCGTCTCAAGTTGCTAAAGGAAAAGCAGCTCAAGGAACAGGCCAAACAGGAGGAGCAGGAACGACTAGAAAAGGAAAAACGTGAAGCGGAAGAAAGGGCTAAACAGGAGGCCGAGGAGAAGCTGCGAAAAGAGGCCGAAGAGAAGGCTGCTGCGGAGCAAGCCGAGCGTGCGGAGCGCGAGGCCGCCGAAAGGAAAAAGGCCGAAGAGGACGCTGCCGCTGCTGCTGCCGCTGCTACTGCCGCTGCCGCCGCTGCTGCTGCTGCTGCTGCTACTGCTGCTGCTACTGCTACTACTTCTGCTGAAACAGACTCTGCTGCTGCCGCTTCTGAAACAGAACCTGCTCCTGCTGGTGAAGCGGAAGCTGAAGCTGGTTCTGCTGCTGGTGCTGATGCCACTAGCTCGGAACCGACTGAGGCCGGTGCCACACCTGCTTCCACAGCGGCTGCTACGGCCGGCGGAGCTGGAGTCAATGGCCGGGTGCGCGCGCCAGGCCAGCTTCCCAGCGGGCCTGCTGCTGGTGTTCCCGCCCCTGCTGCTCCGGTCGCTCCTACTTTCACTGCTAACCCCGTGGCCACAGCCCAGCTGTTGAAAGCGTCTCGCCCCAGCGCTGATGAGGTGAGCAGTTTCACCTACCCCACTGGCATCTCCCCTCCCTCGCACCGCACTAGCACCGCATTCAAGTACGACATTGACTTCTTGCTACAATTCCAGTCGGTGGTCAACTTCCCTCCTCGCGACAACTGGGAGGCTATTAAGAACATAATGAACCTCGACAGTGCCGGCGGAGCTGGCGGCAAGTCGTTCAGCAAGGGCTCGTTTGCTCGCAGCGGTTCGATGCGCAATATGAGTGTCGGCGGCCACAGCCAGCAGGCCATGGGCTCGTTTGGCTCGGGCGGAAACTTCCGTAACGTGGGTGACAGAAACGTTTCTGGCTCGTTTGGCGGTAACATGGGTGGCCACAAGGGACTCAGCAGAATGTCTTCGTCGACTAATCTCGGCGCTTCTATGGGCTCCAAGAGTGGAAGACAAGGCTCCTCTAAGAGAAGAGGCGGAGACCGCCCTGGCGACAGACAAGGCTCTAACCGTGGTGGAGATCACGGCCACGGCCATGATTCGCCTTCTGCCGCTCCGGCTGCTCCGGCTGAGAAGCTGGTTAGATCGGCTAACGCCTGGGTACCCAAGGTGCGCACTGCCGCGAAACCTGCTGATGAAAATGCATTATTAACGCCGGAAGAGGTGCAGAGAAAGGTCAATTCCCTGCTGAATAAAATGACTCTGGAGAACTTCGACCGTATCTCGCAACAGATTATGGAAATCACTGACCAGTCGAAGAAGGAGACCGACGGCCGAACCCTGCGACAGGTTATCGAGCTGACGTTTGCCAAGGCCGTTGACGAACCTCACTGGTCCAAAATGTACGCCCAGTTCTGTCGTCAAATGACCTCCAAGGTCGACCCCGAGATTGAGGACGAAAACGTTAGAGATGCCAAGGGCAACCATGTCAAGGGAGGTGCTCTCTTTAGAAAGTATCTGCTTACCAGGTGTCAGGAAGAGTTCGAGCGTGGATGGACCGACAAGTTGCCCACCAATGCTGACGGCTCAGCAATTGACCCCGAGGTCATGTCTGACGAGTACTACGTCATGGTCACTGCTAAGAGAAGAGGTCTTGGTCTGATTCGATTTATCGGCGAGCTGTACATGCTAGAGCTGCTCTCCGAGAAGATCATCCATGCCTGTATCACCAAGCTGTGTAGCCAGGACGATCCTAGTGAGGATGTCATTGAATCGCTGTGTCAGTTGATGACTACTGTCGGTGCTACTTTAGAAGCCACCACCACCTTGAAGAGCCATTTCGAATACTACTTTGAGCGCATGGACTTTTTCCGTCGAAAGGAGGGTCTGCCTAGTCGTCTCAAGTTCATGATCATGGACGTCCTGGATCTGAGAAAGGCCAAGTGGCAGAACAAGAGACTCGACAAGGGACCCAAGACCTTGTCCGAGATCCACGACGAGGCTGCTCGTAAGCAACAGGCCGAAGAGGCCGCTAGACAGGTGCGTAACAACCGTTCTGGCCGTGGCCTGGGCGGCTCGTACCGCGGCGATGCTCGTGGCGACGTGCGTTCCGAGTCTCTGAGGTCGAGTAACATGATGGCCGGTGATCTGAGCAAGATTGGTATGATCAGGAGCCAGAGCGGCCACCAGACCCTGGGGCCCTCGTCGATGCTGAACAGAGACTCTGGCGGCAGCGGCAGCAGCAGGAAATCCACCTCGTCTGCCGGCCTCTCGCTGTCCAAGGAAGGCTCCAGAACCCCCAGCCAAAATACCCGTGCCAACATTTTCGAGCACCTGAACTCGGACGATGAGTCTGGCAAGGACGACAAGAAGAGCGACGAGGAAGACGTCAAGGAGACTACCAAACCTGCCTCAAGCGAGCCCGCCCCTGCTGCTGCTTCTACCGAATCCGTGGCCGAGCCCGCTGCCGAGCCCGCTGCCGAGCCCGCTTCGGAGGCTGCCGCTGCCGACGCTGCTCCTGTCGAGCCCGCCGCCGCCGCTGCTTCCCACGAGTAAGCCCGTCGTCCCAAAAGTCCCACTGACACTTCGAATGCATAATAATTCCCCGCTAGACCCCTGGCCGCTACGTGTATATGCAGGTTCCAGCCCCAAAAGTTTTACGTACCATTTGAACCTTTTGTTCATGTTATATTTGCTATAATTGTAAAATGACGCATCAACCTCAATCTTCCCCTGGCGCGCCTCCGGCGGCCGGGGCGCTGCCCCAGACCCCGTGGCTCCTCTCGCTGCGCTCGAGGAGGGCTCTGGCTCTTGCTGCCCCCGAACTCCGTGGCCACTCTCGCTGCCTTCGAGGAGGGCGGCGTTCGGTGGGCTCGAACCACCTGGGGCATAGATCAGTGATGGTTTCGAAGAATCCGGGGGTGGATTCCAACTGACACTGGACCGTCAACGTGGTGCGAGAGCCATGCATTCGCGAGAAGAACCACGACCGGGCCACTGATGGAAGAGCCAGCAGGGCTAGAGTCAAAGCCCTCCTCGGGCGCAGCGGGAGGAGCTACGGGGTCCGGGGCTGCGCCCCGGCCGCCGGAGGCGTCAGGGAAGAGCCAAAGCCTGAGCTGAGAAGAAGAGTAGAATTTATTGGGTTCGGAGGTAGGGATTCGAGCGGCGGGGTGGGGCGGGGTCGGGGGGGTCGTCGACGTTGATGGCCAGGTGGTGGAGACGTTTGACGACGCGGCGGCCGTAGTGAACGTGCGGGCGCTTGCGGTTCGACGCGGGGTTGGACCCGCCGTCTTCGTCGCTCGAGGGGTCGTGGAGCGCGGTGGCTATGCGCAGTTCGTCGGATTGGCCAAGGGTGCCGTAGGCGGATGTGGTGGTGGGCTTGAGGGACCGGGGCCCGGCATAATGGCGAGCTCGCTTGTCACGAGATACTTGTCCAGCGGTATTGTGGTCGGATTCGCCCCAGATTCGGCTTGTGATGTCAGGGATAAGGGTCTCTATAGTGTCGGACAGCCAGTTGCTAGCGTGCAGATGAGACTTCTGGGGCGGCACAGGAGACCTGTCTTCGGGGTGCCAGCCAGTGACATAGGGGTCTGTCTGGTGTTTCATTTTCGCTGCGGTAGCTGCCGAGTTGGTGGAGGTGTAGAAAGTGTTTGAGCGGAGGAGCGAATGGCGATGGAGAACAGCGTTGTCAAGGCCCAGCTGGTGGATTTGTGAGGGCACTCGGAGTTGGGTGAACTTGTTGCTGGTGCTGATAGGAGCCCTGCTCCAGAACAGTTCGTGAATTACGCTGAACTCTAGCTCATTATATGCTGCCAGGCTATCGTCCCTTCTCAAGTCCGGATGCTGGTTTTGGGATGGAATGCTCTCGCTGTTTTCGCTCTTGATCCCAGACTGGTAGTAGGAAGGAGTAATCAACACCATGAGCATATAGCAGAACAGCAAAACAACCTCCATAGGAATGATAACCAGGAAGAAGAAGCCCGAAAGAGTCAGGGCCAGCACATCTCGCAAGAAGAATATAAACTTAACACAGAATACACAGCCCATTAATGCCAGGTGGGTCGTCAGTCTGTAAACCGCGAACGACCAGGTCGTCCTGAACCTGCGCTCAGCGCTGATGAGAAGCTCTTCCATCTCCGGATCCCGGAAAATCTCGTCCACAAAGTAGTCCTCGCCGTCCATATTCGTCCTTCCGCTCTGGGGCACGGTGCGTGTCTCCTGTGCTGCGTTCAGCGTTCTCTCCGTCTCCAGGCGAGCTAAGGTCAACCCTTGAGGTCAGATCACTAGAACGCTCTGTTACTTTTCTATAATAAATAATATATCCCTGTCAGCTCACTAGTCACCAGCCGGATCCTCAAACACTCAAGCAACAGTCAACAGATAACCAGCCAGTCAGCCAGCCAGTGATTCTTGCAAGTTAGTCCAGCAAGTAGTCAGCCAGTAGTCAGCCAGTCAGTCCAAAAAGTCCAGCCGAATATCCAGCCTGGGTTACTGGCACAGTGATGCCGCAAACTGACAAAACCAAACACAGACTTGAGCAAATCCTACTGTAGCATGTCAACATGTCATAATATCCCATGTCCGGACAGTGCTCCAGCCCGCACCAGCCACCCTTCTGGCAGACCTAATGACAGGTCGCACAGGCCACCTACCCTGCCCCTGACCCCCTTCCACCCATCCCGTGCGTGCTCTCCAACCGGTCGCACGACCTGCTGCACTTATCTCCGCACACCAAATATCTGCCACGAGTTAGTCCAGCACACACCACCTCCTGCCCCGGTCACCGGGGTCCTGACAGAGGCTGTACAACGGGGAAGAGATCCAGCACTTACTGCCTTGAGTCTGTCCGAGAACTGGGCGAATGTGGCATACACCAGCAGCGCCGAAGTGATGAGCACAAACGAGTAGATGAAGAACTGGTCCTTGAGCGACTCGCGTTCTGTAATTTGTTAGTAATTTGGCCCAATAAAAAAGCTCGAAGAGCCAGGCGTCAGAGAGACACCCCAGCACCAGGGGGTGAGGCACTTACGGAAACAGGCTGTAGTGACCACGGCTGGATCGTTGAGATTCTGGCAAATGGACGCAGTTTCGACACAGAACTTGCGAGTACAGTTATTGCACGTGAGCAGCTCGTCGCCAGGGCCCACCAGGGGCACAACCGTGTAGTTGAGACCACAATCGCACCGGCACAATTGCATGTATCCCTGGACACATTGGGCCAGTAGCACCGTCGCCAGCATCGTCACCCACGGTCGTGAAACCGGCAGCACCTCGAAAACACGCATTGTCGGTTCGTATGCCTCTGATCCTCGTACGATTGATTGCTTCCGCTCCTGTCTCGTGTCGCCAATGTCCCAGTTCGCAACTCTGAAGTATGTCCAGGTAGTCTTCCGAGCTGCTACGACGCTCATGTGGAGATGTCACGTGCCAGAATTAGACTCCCTGCCTCCGGGCGCTGCCCGGACCAGTTGTACTCCGTTTCGCGGGTCAGTTGCATGCCAGGCGAATCGTTCCCGGAGGTGGCCTTCCTCGACCTGCTCGTAGGGAAAGAGGATCGAGGGATCGAACGGTCTAGAATGCGAAGGAGGACCCAGAATCCACGGGCTCCCGAAATTATAGAACTTTGGATCTGACGATATGTCATGCCGCTGGTACTTACTAGTATGGCCGACCGACAAGGGCCCTTGTAGCGCCCTACGCAGACCTATGCAGAACTATGGCGACCTGCGGAGGTCATTTGTAAGTCATTAGTAGATGGATCTCCGCTTCCCCGATTACTTTTGACACGGTACCCCGGCTGCCAAGCAAGTCCTAGGGTGCTGTTCAGTCAGAGTGAGAGTTGATTACGCGTTCACACATCGCAGCGCAGGGAGCGACTTCGGCACTCTCCGGCAAGGAGCGGAAATGTATTTTTCCGGAAGCGCTGACTTAATTCGATAGACTAAGCATTAACGGTCATGCAATGATCATCGCTGGATATGCAGACTAATCTGCGATCGATATTATGGACTTCAATGGTTTCTAATTTCATATCGGCCCTGACAACACATAAATATGGGGAGAATTCCAGGAGTCAGCTGGTTCTCATCAGAAAATTTGGAACCAAAACTTATGCACAATTGCAACTAATTTTTAAAGAACAAACCAGCTAACAATATTATCACAATGACATCTGTTCCAGCTCACCATAAAGCCTACGTCGTTAATGGCACCAAAGCTGCCATAAAGACCGTCCCTGTTCCGAAGTTGGGACCAGGCGAGATTTTAATTAAAGTCGAAGCAATTGCCATCAATCCTACCGATTGGAAGCATGTCGAGTTAAATGTTGGCGTTGAAGCTGTTGTAGGATGTGACGCTGCTGGAACTGTTGTTGAGATTGCCAGCGATGTCGATGGTTTTAACATCGGCGACCAGGTGTTCGGTCTCGTTTCTGGTGCCAACAAATTTTCTCCAGACAATGGTGCATTTGCTGAGTATACCCGTTTGGTCGCCAATCGTTCCCTCCGTGCACCGGTCAAATTGACTCATGCTAAGCATGACCTGCCTGTTGGTCCTGTCACCACCTGGGAAGGAGCTGCCTCATTTCCAGTTGGTTTATTGACTGCACTTTCGGGTTTCCAGTATTATGCGAAGCTGTCGATTGAGAACCACCCTGAGCTCAATGAAGAGTACTTTCTTGTATGGGGTGGAGCCTCTTCCCTAGGCCAGGTTGTGATTCAGCTGGCTAGGAAAGTTGGCTTCAAGGTCTTGGCTACCGCATCTAGGCACAATTTTTCCACCCTGAAGGAATTGGGTGTCGAGAAGTCCTTTGACTACCACGACGCTGATGTTCTTGAGCAAATCACGAACTATGCCGGAGACAAGCTCAGATATGCCTATGACTGCATCACTACTCCACCCACTACTGCTGGCATTTACTCGATTCTCCCTAAGGACCGCGAAAGCACTTTGTTCATATCTCTTCCTTTTGATGAGTCCACTGTTAAGGAGCGCAATGAGAAGATAGCTATCAAGTTTCCCCTTGCCTATCTTGCTATTGACAAGAAGAAGGAACTTTTCGGTCTCTTCCACTCGCCAGAAGGCCTTTTCGAGGCAGCTATTGCAGCTGTTAAGACTGTCAATGAGGGATGGGCTAAAGACCCCGCGTTCCTCCGACACATGCCTCTTCAGGTGGTTTCAGGGGGACTTGACTCTGTCGCCGAGGGTCTTGAGATCGTGAAGCAAGGAAAGAACTCTGGTGTCAAGATAGTTCTCCCTTTGTAAAGCAACAGCCATAACCGACTCAGATAACCATATAACTAACTGAGGTAACCATATAACTAACTGAGATAACCATATAACTAACTGAGATAACCCATATAACTAACTGAGATAACTATATACTAATGGAGACAACCATATATAACTTATGGAGATAACCATATACTAACATAGATAAACTTCAAGTTGTGAGATGTCGACTGTCATGAATCCGCTGTTTAACTACCGCTGGCTGGAGCATGGCCGAAAGCGGACGGGAAGCAATGTGGGAAAGAGTAGCATATTGTTGACTTTTATGAAGCGAGCACTGCCATGCCACCGTAGTTCATCGTAGCTCACCACAGGTCACCGTGGAAGGTTACAGTAGATTACCGTGGATCTGTGGTAGGTGTACGCACCTACCGAGGCCACCGTAGGTCATCATCGTTTACCCTAAGTCTGCGGTCGTCATCAGGTCAACGTAGGTTCGTCGTAGGTCAAGGAACTACAATCAGTAGTCATGTGATCAGGGCAGGGGTATGCGGCTGACTGAGGTGGTTTGCCCGCTGAGGACCAACACTGTTATTAATAAGAACAACATACAGTTCGAGGTAACTTATCCAGACGAGAGTATTGCGCCACTGGTCCTTAGAAGATCGAGACGTGTTTATAGCGGGTGAGTAGTAAGAGTGTGGTCTGGACTGGACGGGCGAAAGCTGAGAATTGTGAGCTTTTGTGCTGATGGATTGAATTGCGACTAACTGTGGTCGTCGTAGCTAAGGAAGTATCACGACACGAAGCGGCAAGCAATTGGAAATTGAGATTAATATCAACCTTCGTCAACTTCGAATTTGTTCCCAACTGGAATTGGTTTGCATATCCGTGTGATTAGAGGCGGCTGAATCCTGTTAGTTTCCGTTTGGTATTGGTGCCGAGTTTGTTGCCACTGTTGTAGTTATAAGAGCATTAGAGGGCTAGTCCGATTCTGATAGTGACTGTTAGATACGATAGCGCATTTTTTGTTTCTGACCCTGTGTTTCATATCCCGGTATATCCTCGTGTGGTGTGTTGTATTTGATAAAACTCATCATGGCAACCGCAGTAGTAGCTCCAGCTGGAAGCGCCCATGCGAGCTCGTCCAAGAGCTCGACCAGTGAGACCGTGTCTGCCCAGACTACAGCTGAAGGCGGAATCGTACCATTTTTCGCTCAGAAGATCGAAGAAACCGAGTTCCAGATCAATGAAAAGACCCAGAATTTAAGACGACTGGAAGCCCAACGCAATGCTCTCAACGCCAAGGTTCGTCTGCTGAAAGAAGAGCTTCAATTATTACAAGAGCCCGGATCGTATGTGGGTGAAGTAGTCAAAGTCATGGGCAAAGAAAAGGTTCTAGTCAAAGTGCACCCTGAAGGCAAATACGTGGTGGATATTGCTTCTGACATCGACATCAAGAAAATTACCCCCAGTCTGCGAGTGTGTCTACGGTCAGACTCATATCAATTACACCAGATTCTGCCTAACAAGGTCGATCCATTAGTCTCGTTGATGATGGTGGAGAAGGTGCCTGACAGTACTTTTGACATGGTCGGTGGATTAGATAAGCAGATCAAGGAAATCAAAGAGGTGATTGAGCTGCCTGTGAAGCACCCAGAACTGTTTGAATCACTTGGTATAGCTCAACCCAAGGGTGTCATTCTTTATGGACCTCCTGGTACCGGTAAGACTCTGCTTGCACGTGCTGTAGCTCACCACACTGAGTGCAAGTTCATCCGAGTCAGTGGTTCCGAGCTGGTTCAGAAATATATTGGTGAAGGTTCCCGAATGGTCCGTGAACTGTTCGTAATGGCTCGTGAGCATGCCCCCAGTATCATCTTCATGGACGAGATCGATTCCATTGGTTCCAGTCGTGTCGAAGGCTCTAGCGGCGGTGATTCTGAAGTCCAACGTACCATGCTGGAATTACTTAACCAGTTGGACGGCTTCGAGTCGTCCAAGGACATTAAAATCATAATGGCTACCAATCGTCTAGACATCCTCGACCCCGCGCTTTTGAGACCAGGCCGTATCGACCGGAAAATCGAGTTCCCTCCACCCACCGTCGAAGCCCGTACCGATATCTTGCGCATCCACTCGCGGTCCATGAACCTTACCCGTGGCATCAATCTCCGCAAAATCGCCGAGAAAATGAACGGCTGCTCAGGTGCTGAAGTCAAGGGTGTTTGTACTGAAGCTGGTATGTATGCGCTCCGTGAACGCCGAATTCATGTCAACCAGGAGGACTTCGAACTTGCTGTTGCCAAGGTCATGTCCCGCAATGATGAGGGCCAGATTTCGCTTGCCAAATTTTTCAAATAGCTATCTTTGGTCCTGTTTTCTGTATCTAATACATATATTTACTCTACTTCAAGATTCGTCTTAACCACGTATTTTCGCAGAGAGATAAAAGGAAAAAGAAGGGATTAATGAGTGGGTTGCTTCTCTTTTATCTCGTCGACCCTATAATATTTATCTTTCTGGCGAATGATAAGGGCCAGTATATCGCGATATAGCACCACAGAAAAGTAATTGTGCGCAACCTACTACCTGCCTGTTACTGCATTGATCCCAAGCAAGAGTTGTACAAGAACTGTTCAGGATTAAATACCGGGGACTAGAAACGTCGATATCTCAATCGCAACTAGCTGTATAATTGGGTTTCTCGTTGGCATGTTTCAGCATAGTGTTATGATATCGCTGTGGATGGCAATGAGACCATTATCTTTGCTCTCAAGTGTTATTCGAAGCATTTATAACAAGTATAAAACTGTGTTGGATTAGAATCGGATAATAATATCTATATAAACGTGAGCTCACAGTAATAAAATCGATCATTTCTATCTGCAGTTGGATGCATTACCCCTGATTTTAGATAATGCAGCTTGGGTCAGAGCGGCGCTACCAAGATTCTGCCATGTTCCATCACTTTGCATTAGCGAATCCAGATTAATATATCAGTAGAATCTGGGTGGATCTGGAAACATTCGTCATTCGTCCTTAAGATTCGGGAATAAAATAGATTCATTGGTGATAGAGCCAGAATCAATACAAACGGACTGTAGACTTGAAAATGGATCCAGTAGCGAACCAGCACAAAGAGGTAAGACCGGACATGTCATAGTAGATCTGCAGAGTTCTAGTTAGCAGTGCCAAATGGACCAATACTAACTTGACAGAAAGGAAATGTGCATTACAAGAACCAGGAATACCAGGATGCCGTAGCGGTAAGTGGAGTGTGTCTTTTGGAGGGTTCTGTACTTTGAACGGGCATTCCCCTAGAGCAAGGTTTGAATCAGTGATGTAATCTTACTAACTGCCTCACAGGAATACACAAAAGCGTATGTGACCTGTACTGCGAAACTTTCGATGAGAAAGTATAGAGTGAAGATACTAACAGATGCGCAGGATTATTCGCGACCCATCTAATATGACATACTACAGCAACGTAAGTTCCTGCCAGTCCATCCCACCCCACTGGGTGAAGCTAACTAGATTTTAGAGGGCAATGGCTTACTATAAACTCGGCAAATATGATGAAACCGTACAGGATAGTGAAAGGGTCATTGATCTGGCCAGCGGCAATGACAACCCGAGCTCAGCGTGTATGTTCTGTGGGAATCCCGTCCCGTCGGGGCACTGCCCCGAAGCTTTATATCCTCGATCACTTGGGGGAACTCAATGAGCGAGGAAACTGAAATCTAACATTGATTAAGTCAAGGGACTCTACTTTTTGGGCCTTGGACAGATGGAGCTGGGACGACTGACACAGGCCGAGACAAACCTGTTGAAAGCATACGACATGGCTCTTGCCCAGAACTCGCCGTCTGCGTCGTCCATTTGCCAGGCCATTCTCCAGGTTCGCCAGAAAAAGTGGGATGTAAGTCGAAGTAAACCGTTCTGCGGTATGCGCAGTCTAGCTGCAGCGCCTGCCAAGCGCGCTGCTAGGAGTCCGGGCAGCACCGAGCTGCCGGATGCGCGCCCAATCGCTCAGTTTTAACATATCCAGGCTAAAGAGGAGAAGAGAATTGCCAATGCATCCCCATTATTGAGCGAGCTGAAGGGACTGTTGGAAGATAAGAAGAAACAGGAAATCGAGCACGCGAGAGAGAATCTTGCTGCTGAAGAGTTTGAAGATGAAAAGGCATATCTAGAACGCACTTATGAAGAGAAGCTCAGTAATCTGGCGACAATATTTGCCCGTGCTGACCACGAGTACGAAAAGAAAGAGGTGCCTGACTACCTCCTGGACCCAATTTCGTTCAACTTGTTTGTTGACCCTGTAATTAGCAAGTCCGGACAGAGTTTCGAGCGGTCCTGGATCCAGCAGCATCTTAAAACCAGCCAGACCGATCCATTCTCGCGCCAACCATTAACAAAGTCTGACCTAATTCCTAACCTCCAGCTGAAAAGTGCCGCTGAGCACTTCATGAATAAAGAGGGTGCATTTTAAATATATATATTTGAATAATTAATGACTACCCTCGGACCATTCACCGTGGACAGAGGTGGTCCAGGTTAGAAGAGGAATAGCAAAGTTCACCGGTGAGAGAAGGATTCATATTTTGAAGCGGTAGTAGAATGCCAGAGCGGAATATTCATCATGACTGACTTAAAAGCCGAAGAAATCTTGATGCCTGGGCTTAATGAACCATACCTGATTAGCTTCAAACTATTCAAGCACTAGTATTGTCAATTTTGTGGCTGTTTTGAATCTGTCTTCGTCTACTATTCAATTGTCACACAATGTAATCAAACTCAATGTGGGGACCGGAGTCTGAGGGCCGACCCATCTCTTCCAGCTATCGGTATAGTTCAAACGGGGGTGGTGTCTCAAGAGCGGGCAAGACTTCCAGAACACGGCACGAATCTACTCTCTTACCCCGCAATATGACTTGGCCGAGACATGTTGTTCATTTGTCATAAACTCTACAATTGTAAGGCCGCGGCCGCTTCTGAGAATTATTTTCTGGATTATCTACCAGAAGGGCAGATTTGAGGGTCTATTGGCTATTGGCTAGATCAAGCACGTGTCCATCGCAGTTCTGGGGACGAAGGAAGAAACGATGGACCTGACATTAGAAGTTAAAAAATACATCGAAAATAATATCGGAACCATCGTGATCAATGACAAGCCAAGCCAGATACGGACCACGATAACCGCAACGATGAACCTACCGTCAATGCGGAGCTCCCTTCCTCCACCACGAGTGGGAGCCGGGTCCCTACAGAACCTTGCAGCGACCCCCTCTTTTGAAGCCAATGAACCGAGGGAAGCCGAGAAGCTTGGCAAGGTCAGACCGAAGTCATTGAGACATGGGGGTGTGAATCAGTATGCCCGCTACCCCACATTATGTGTCAGAGAACAGCTTCAGCCGATGCCGGTGGCCGAAGATGGGCGTGGTAACTAATTTTGACACTCCCTCCTTCCGTATACCTGTACTTTATTCAAAGCACGAATACAAAAACAGCGATACGATCGAGGCTCCACTTTGCCGTCTACTAGATCACGATGCCAGGCTGCGATGTTGCCATGCGATGCGATGTCAATGTCACTCGCTGGAAATGGCAGAACAGGTAGTGATGGACACGGCTCCCGTGGCTTGTCGTGGCTTTATTCTGTCAAATACCGTTTAAGTTTAGCCTTCGATGTTTTTAATATACAAGCATTAGAGTTTGGAAATAGAGAAGTTGAGGAGGAATGGTAGCTCCAAATCATGGATCAGCAGGGAACAAAGAGAGCCAAGATAACAAGGCGGCTCTGGGTTTCCATGGATCAGTATTGAGATTGGGCCGTGATTTTGCGTTTCAATGTTGCACTAATTCCCCTCACTTGCTTCTCAGGGGGATTGATCGTTGGGTCGAGCCAAATTATATAAAGACAAGGAGATCTATCTGATATCTCTCTCAATACAAGTCTCTTCAAACGCGAATCTCCTCAATAACAAAACAACCGAACAGCAGAAATGGTCGCTATTACTACTCTCTCCCCTGTCGTCCTCTTCGTAGGCTCCGTTCTTGCTCAATCTTGCACGCCCTCCTCTCAAGCCTCGGCCATTGTGCAAGATTTCGCAAATATCCAGTCGGCCTGTACCTCCACTGATGCGCTGGTGAGGTCCTTCACCAGCTCCCAGGGACTGTTGGCAGCTTTGAGTATCCAAACCTCTGAGCAGAACATCCAGAGTGCTGTCAACTCGGCAGTCAGTCACGCCAACTCATTGCCGGCTCTCACGGCATGCGACGAGCAAGCTATTATCAACGCCTTTTTAAGCGCGGGCCCCAGCATCACTACCCTGTTGAGCGACATTACCAGCAAAGCGTCTCAATTCAATGCTGTCGGCGTTACCAGCATCATCTCCGGAGACCTGACCAGCTTGCAGTCGGCCACTTTTAGCCTGGAGACGCAAGTCTATTCCCGGGTCGCCTGCAGCTATATTACTTCAGCCAAGAGCACTATTACTGCCATCAACAACGGCTTCACCAATGCACTGGCTGCTTACGGTGCTACTGGTGCTGCTGCCCCCGTGTCCCCTTGTTAAGCTGTGAAGTATCATCGTCCAGCCGACTTTCAACTTGTTCATCTAAATACGAATATCATATATCATATACATCCAATACAATCACACTCGTTTACTTCTCGGTATCTCTCCATCACCTGCACTCCCGGTAGGCCTGAGCTTGCAAAGCGAGCACAACGGGGTCTGGGCAGCGCCCCAGCTAGCTGCCAGAGGCATGCTCGAGAAGTGCGACTTCTTGCCTTTTCCGGAGAAGATGAACAGGAGATGCACCCGTATGCAGCTTTCAATTTGGTTCACGGACAGCATAGCGCCGTGCGTACTGGCGTTATCGATGGAGATAACAAAAGCGGAGAAGCACTGCGTACACATTTCTCTCTGGTTGGCAATTCCTAGCTGCTGACAGATACGCACACCAGGCTGAGATCAGTGAGCTCTCAGCAAAGCAGAGATACAACAAGCGAAACAGTTCTCAGCAAAGCAGAGATACAACAAGCGAAACAGTGTACACTGTTCATTAGCAGGATATAAGACCGACTGAGTGAAGCGACTGAGTGAAGCATCGAACGAAACAATTTGCGTGTGCGCTTCGATACAGAAACAAGAGCTGACAACAATGGCGACCGCAGACTTCCTCAGCAAGGCCATCGACATCGTGCAGAAGGCGATAGAGGCCGACACTGCCGAGCGCTATGAAGAGGCGTACAAGCAGTACTTCAATGCGCTTGACTATTTCATGATGGCCATTAAGTGTAAGTGCTCACCGACCCAGCGGCCTAGTAGACCAACCAGTCTTTGCTTTCTCTTGAGCAGCTGATTCATGTCCTCAAGTCAATCATTTTCAACACCGCACTGGTATTGACAGGTCTTGCAACCTAGGTTTCGCAAAGCGAGTACGGCCCGGGCAGGCGGAGCCTTACGGCCAGAGGCTCTCCCACTGCCTCCAGAGATTAACCACAGCCAGATGAGAAGAACCCGCGGAGCAAAGAGATGATTCGATCGAAGCTCACGGAATACCTGTCGCGTGCTGAGCAGTTGAAGGACCATTTGGAGAAGGCCGAGACGAAGAAAGGGTCTACCGGCGAGGCGTCGGCTGGCAGTGGTAGCACGAAGGCGAAGAAAGGATCCGGTGGAGGCGGCGACGATGACGATGACAACGACACAAAAAAGCTGCGAAGCGCGCTCCAGGGCGCTATTCTGTCAGAGAAGCCCAACGTGCGATGGGAGGATATTGCTGGATTAGAGGGAGCCAAGGAGGCGCTCAAAGAGGCGGTGATTCTGCCTGTCAAGTTCCCACATCTGTTTACAGGCAAGCGCAAGCCGACGTCGGGCATTCTGTTATACGGGCCCCCTGGTACAGGAAAGTCTTTTCTGGCTAAGGCCGTGGCTACCGAGGCTAATTCGACGTTTTTCTCGGTGTCGTCGTCGGATCTAGTGTCAAAATGGATGGGTGAGAGTGAGCGTTTAGTCAAGCAGCTGTTCAACATGGCTCGAGAGAACCGTCCTGCCATTATCTTCATCGACGAAGTAGACGCTCTGTGTGGACCTCGAGGAGAGGGCGAGTCTGAAGCATCGCGGAGAATTAAGACCGAGCTGCTTGTACAGATGAACGGTGTGGGCAATGACTCTGCCGGCGTTCTCGTACTTGGAGCAACCAACATCCCCTGGCAACTGGACGCGGCTATCCGTCGTCGCTTTGAGAAGAGAATTTATATTTCTCTGCCAGACGTAGAAGCGCGTACAAGGATGTTCGAGCTCAATGTGGGCACGACCCCCACGACGCTACAGCCGTCTGACTACCGGTTACTAGCAGAAATGACCGACGGATACTCGGGCCACGATGTGGCAGTAGCAGTGCGAGACGCCCTGATGCAGCCCATTCGAAATATTCAGAACGCCACACATTTCAAGGAAGTGGCGCCGGCGTCGTCCGGTCAGCGCAAGCTGACGCCCTGCTCGCCCGGCGAGCCGGGTGCCATCGAAATGAACTGGATGCAGGTCGAGACCGACGAGCTCGAAGAGCCCCCACTCACCATCAAGGACTTCATCAAGGCCATCAAGGCCACGCGGCCCACCGTCAACGGCGACGACATCACAAAACAGGTCGACTTCACCAACGACTTCGGCCAGGAAGGAAACTAGCCCCCACCCCGACCACATAGCATTTGTACTACATATCACCACGTCCTAGACTCTGCTCCGCTTGCGGCCGCTCGACCGAGGCCCCGAGCTTTGGCTTGTCCGGGTTTGCCTCCGGCGGTCCTGGGGCTGCCCCAGACCCCGTTGTGCTCCGCTTCGCGGAGCGCCGTTCCCAGTGGCTCTCCCTCCGTTAGGGGCCTTCTTCGAGCACAGCGAGAAGTGTGCTACGGCCCTGGGCAGAGCCCCGCCGCCAGAGTCATGGGAGTTGCCTCCGGCGGTCCTAGGGCGCTGCCCCGGACCCCGTGGTGCTCCGCTTCGCGGAGCGCTGTTCACGGTGGCTCTCCCCCTAGGAGGGGCCCTCTTCTCGCTGCGCTCGAAGAGCAACGGGCCCGGGCAGCCCCCGGCCGCAGGAGCCACGAGGGCCGGCCCCTGGGAGTGACCCGACTCGAGCGCAGCGAGAGGAGCAGCGGGGTCCGGGGCAGCGCCCC
>JAKTSR010000254.1:0-17747 GCA_030580325.1 Sugiyamaella sp. yHKS617 | reverse complement strand
GACGGCCGGCCACACAGCGAGGCAACGCGAGGCATTGAATTATAGTTCTGGCTGCGCATAGCGTATTACATATTATTACTAGAGCCGCTAGGGCGACCGCTACCTTGGCCGGCTGGTCTACTATACTGTACATGCATACGTACATAGCTGCCCAGCGAGCGTTTAGCACTTTCCTACTTCCCTCTCTCTTGCAACACACACATTGGTCCGGGTATTAGAAGCATCTGATTTAGCATTGGTGCTTGCTAGTAGTGGGATATATCTACTGTCCGCTTGACACGAGCCCGAGTTTGTGCGTGTGTTTGTTTGTGCGTTTGTTTGGCTGTTGTGGCCCGGTACTGAAGGCATATTGTCTCGTTACCCTGGGTGGTTAAAGTTGTAACTTATTAGCTTGTTTCAAAGGTGTGGTCTTCCGAGCTATCGGTCTGTCGGGTTGCTTGCACTTGGCTGCTGGCTTGTGTTCTTGAAAGTTGAACTTGTTTCCCAAAAGTTAAGGTCTCTTGTGCTGTTGTATTGAGCTGTGTTTATTTGGTGGTGTTCTGTTGTGGCCGTTGATTGATTGTTAGTTTATTAGATAGATTGGTTGGTGCTGAGTTATCTTTGTGCGGTGGTTTGATTATTGGTTGTCATAGGCTCCGAGGTTCTGCTTGAGTCAAGTTCGGGTTCGGTTGCTAGTTCAATTTCCAGTTCAAAATTAGGACCCAGGTTCAGATTGTCGAGTTCTACCCCGGTTCAGGTTTTGATTCAGGCTCTGGTTCATCAGTTGTATCCTGGCTTTGTATTGATTGGTTAATATTTGTGAGTTCCTTGGTTTAGTGATCCATCGCTTCATTGATCCGTTGATTGAGAGTGATCCATTCATTGCTTCGTGCGTTGGTTCCACCTTGATTCTGCGTTGATTTGCCGAGCGTCGAGTCTCACGTGGTTCACTTCTGGCTACTACAATGACTAGTGCTACACATAATCACTCGAGCGTTGATAAGACCACATCTGCTAGTGCGTCCGGTGCTGTTGCCGGCATTCCAGTGAGTGAAAATGGCCACGGTATAAAGCATGCTGCTGATGCTAGTTCAGACGCTGGTGCCGAACTAGAGACTGGCCTCAAGCGGGTGACGTTGCGTGATGCTGATACTCCCTCTGACTCCGAGACGGGTGCAGGCACCAGTGCCGGTGCTACGGCTGTTTCTGATTCTGGCACTGGTGCCGATGTTTCGTCTACTGATCCAGCACTTCCTGGTACCGGCCCTGGTCCAGTTGTGTCCAGTGCGGATCCTATGACACCGAACCTGTCTGGCTCCACCCCGCAAAGCAGCTCTCCACAGACCTTGTCGCCTGAGAATTGCACCCTGTACGTGAGAGACTTGGATCCTCTGGTCAGCGAAGCTCATCTGTTTAAAGTGTTCTCCATCTACGGCACTATAAAATCCATCCGAGTCATAAAAGACAATTACACCAAGCGGTCGCTCGGCTACGCATTTGTCAACTATACTCTTCCCGAGTATGCTCAGAACGCTCTTCGCGACGTCGAGCTGGGCCATAGAATCATCATCAAAAACCGTGCCTGTAAAGTACTCCCTTTCCAAAAAGATCCCAGCAAACGAGTTGATCCTTCACGAGCTGCTGATTATAGTGTGTCTAATGCGTCTTCACAGGCTGCTGAAGGTACTAGCACTGAGAGCACGTCTCTCGACCCTGGCAACTCTACATCTACTGGCACGCCTACGCCACCCTCTACTTCCTCACCGGCTTCTGATACCAACATCTTCATCAAAAACTTAGACCCCTCAATTACCTCATCAGCGCTGTACGAGACCTTCTCGGTGTTTGGGAAAATCGTGTCTTGTAAAGTAGCCACTGACGAATACGGGATGCCCAAAGGCTTTGCCTACATCTCATTCGAGAATAAGGAGGCCGCCCAGGATGCTATTGACCGCATGAATGGTGTCCTTATGAATGACCGTGAGGTGTATGTCGGATTCCACGTGCCGAAATGGGAACGTCTAAACAGATTGAACCAGACCTTCACCAACCTGTTCGTCAAGAACATCGATTCTGAGGTCAATGACCAGGAATTTAAAAATCTGTTTGCTCAGTATGGAGATATCGATTCGATTTCACTACCTCTCAACAATGATGGATCCTGTCGCGGGTTTGGATTTGTCAACTTCAAATCTCATGATGACGCTGTCAAGGCAATGGAAGAGCTGAATGACACCCTTTTCCATAACAGACTCATCTATGTAAATAGAGCCCAGAAAAGGTATGAACGAGAGGAAGAACTGCGTCGTGAGCATGCTGCCAATGTGCTGGCTTCTGTGGCTCGCAGCGACTTGTCTTCTTCGTCTGTCTCGTCTCAAAAACAATATCAAGGTGTCAATCTCTACGTGAAGTATCTCAACAAGTCGCTTGACGACGAAGGACTGAAAAATGCATTTTCCTCATTTGGAACCATCACTTCGGCAAAAATAATGACTGACGACAATGGCATTTCGCGGGGATTTGGTTTTGTCTGCTATTCTAATCCTCAGGAGGCTCAGGATGCTATTACTGGAATGCATGATCAAATTTTCCAAGGTAATAAGCTTTATGTAGCCCTGGCAATGCGTAAGGATACTCGAAACAAGCTCATGTTTCTGCCGCCACCGGGCCAATTCGGCTACTTGCCGGGTCAGTTTAGCGGTCAATTTCCTGGCCAGATCCATCCCGGTCGTTTGCACGGTCAGTTGCATAATCAGATGGCTGCCGCTGGCCAACTTCCGTTCATGCCCATGGCTGCGGCCGTAGCAGCTGCCGCTGCTGCTGCCGCTGCTAACGGGTCTGCTGGTTCCACTGCTGGAGCAGGCCCTGGAAATATCGCTGGTCCTGGTGGCCCCGGCCCGCTTCCTCATCAGCAGTTGGCTGCTCACTTACACGCTCACCACCAGCCAAACGCCAGTGCTGCTGCTGCGGCTGCTTCTCTTGGCCAGCACCAGTTCAATCCCATCCCTCCATTCTATTACCCACTAGCAGCCGCTGCTGCATTGAATGCTAATGGTGCTGGCTCTCCTATGGGTCTTCCTGCTGGCATCCCCGGTAATGGATTGCCTGGTTCTGTCTCGCCATATGGGCCTCTTGGAGGGCAGCTTGGTTCCGGTGTTATCAACAGCAATGCTAATCCCCACAACAATAATGGTAATTACAGGACCATGAACCCTACAGCCACTCCTACAACTGTCAACAGGTCTCGTAGCTCAACTCCACTGGGATATAGATCGAATGGTGGCAATGCTGGTACTGGTGGTATTAACTCGGGTTATAACGGGCGCAACCAGTCTGGCCTCAAAATCAACGGCAACAACAAATATCCCAACAGCCAGAATACCTCGCCTGCATCATCGACTGCCTCGTCCAGCTCCAATACCTCTCGCAGCAAATTCTCGAAGTCCGCTCAACGCGAGCCCTACGGTTCGTCGCTGTCTGCAGCTGTGGCGTCTGCCGCGACACCTGAAGCAGAGAGCCAGGTCATCGGTGAGGCCATCTACCCGCACGCGCTCAACCACCCTCTGATCCACGGCGACTCTCAGCTCGCAGGTAAAATCACTGGCATGTTGTTAGAACAGAACCGAACCGAGCTCTTAAAATGGGTTGACGACCATCCTATCCTCAACCGCCGCATTCAACAGGCCTACGAGGCCTACGACGAGTTCATCAAGAACTCGGCAGAGACTCCCGATCCTTCTGCATAGTTGCCCGTGGTGAATAGAGTCTGTAGCGTCCAATCTTTAATCCTGTTTCTACTTCTGTCCACTATCTGTGCGGGCCATCCGGCCTCCGACCGGGCAGGGGCGCTGCCCCAGACCCCGTAGCTCCTCTCGCTTCGCTCGAGTCGGGCCACTCCCGGGAGTGGATGCTCGCGCAGCGAGCACAACGGAGTCTGGGGCAGCGGCCGGAGACCGCTGGGCTCGGGGTCGGGGGATGTGCCTCGTGGTGCGAGGAGATCCGAGGTACACAAATGTCGCTGCCGCTGGCAGGTATTATTGGCGGTCGCTACAATTCTCTGCTAAGGCGAGAGAACGAGCACTGAACTCTCATAGAAACTTTGCCCATGGGCCGAACACATGTGGCCAGACTTTCTCGGACCCTATCGCCCCTTGAGAGTGGTAAGAACGAGACCGGGCTGGGATGGAGCTACTCCTGAGATGAAAAGTGTCACTCTCAGCTCGTTGCTCACAGGGATGCCGTCGGAACAGGACAGCTAGCTCCCCATCCGAATAAGTAGCTAGCTTGAAGCTAGCGATCTGGCAAGAGCCCGATCCTCGGCTGCCCAGACCTTCCGGAAGAGTAGACTCGAACGCAGCGAGAGGAGCATTGGATCAGGGGCGAGCCAGTCCTGTCACCGGAGGCACAGAGAGCTGGGGAGCGAGCTCAGAGTTACTTGTTATAGCTTGCCATTGATGGTCGATTAATATATACATAGATATCACAGCGAGTGACTAGAGTGAGGGGGCCATTTGGTCCTGATGGGCCGACTCTTTGGCGGCTTGCAGTTTCTTCTCGAGCTTGTCGAATGCTTGGAGTGAGAGCTCTTCTTCCGGGTCTAGCACTTGCTCCACACCTGTGACCTCTTCTACATAGTGCATGAGCATGGATTCGATGCCATTCTTCAGAGTGACGGATGATGAGTCGCAGGAGCGACAGGCTCCTCGCAGCTTGAGCTGCACAATGCCTTCGTCGGTGAATCCCCGATACTCGAGATCTCCACCGTCTTCCTGAATAGCTGGTCGGATTCTCGTATCAATCAATTCTTTAATCATGCTTACCACTTCCGAATCTTCTTCCGAGGCCTGTGTATCAGAAGCAGCCTCTGTTCCCTCAAGCACCACTGGTCCTCCGGCTGACAAGTGCTCGGTGAGTAGCGAGAAAATCTCTGGTTTTAAATAGATCCAATTGGACTCTGAATCCTTTTCAACAGTGATAAAATCAGGTCCAAACATGACCGATCTCACTCCGTCAACCGCAAACAGTTTGCGCGCCAAAGGAGATGAGTGGGCCTCCCGTCCTGAGAGATACTCAATAGTGCCAGCCCCTTTCCCAAGCACATCTTGTGATGGCAGAAACTTCAGAGCATCATCATTTGGCGTGGCTGACGTCTGAATAAACATGGATCTGGACGGCATCAGAGGCAGCGTTCTCAGCATTCCGGTTCTCTGTTGGACAATGCTGGGTCTGTAGTGATATGCCCGCGCACTGCTAACCGCCCGTGACACAGCTCTCATTGTCGGCACTTGGTGAACAAGACTTCCAAGTCCCTGAATTCTGTACATTTCAGCTCTTTCAGATCTGTCACTGATGAAACTACCTACGCACAGTACTGACCGGGATCCTGTGAGAAGCATTTCTTAGTAATTTAACGTTATCGGCCGTGAACCGGCTTCAGCCGCGTAGCAGGTGCGTGGACTCTGCAGGGTTCTCTTAGGGGTGCCTCGAACCATATAAGTGCAGCTATTTTACTTTTCGGAGTACATGAGGCTAGCCTTGCCGGATGTGAGGCTTACTCTACGCAACAAGCGCTATTCGAGCAGCGCGCTCACTTCCGATACGGGTTTTTGTTTTATTTGGCTCTCTGAGGTTTCACTACTTTCAGTTAAGGCGTCAATATGCAAGTGAGAATCAATAGGTAAGAAAGGTGCATTGAATAGTTATGGTAAAAGATTCCCTATAAATTTCCATAAATATATGATGTTCCAGTAGGGAGAAAGGGTCGTATTTATAATTCAATGGGAAATTCTAAACACGTCACCTTTCGCTCCACTGGTACCAGAGAATAAAATAATATTGTTGAGAGAAAGGAAAAAAATAATTGATGCAGATGAGAGGCAGATATATCGTGTAGCTCTCAGGAAGGACGACTATTTGGGCGATATGTACTGTGTGCTTTGCTCGCGGATGAGATGTGTCGAGGATGTCGTGCAATCTGCAGGAGAGACAACTGCTTAAAAGATAGATAGATAGATAGTGAGTTGCTACAGCGCTGACAGAAGAGATGTGTCGTTCGTATCGTGCAAGCCGCAGAAAGGATAGTAAATGTAGGGAAGTAGAAGGTGCACTTCGGGGGAGAGAGAGATGTAAAAATTAACTGAAACCTCCTGAACCGAAGAAGAAGCGCCGGAAGAATCCTTCGGGCAAATGGAAACCCGAGGGGTAGGGTGAGATGAAGACTCAGCGTTAGTGGGACGTGAGACGTCCGCTGAAGAAAAAGGCGGTGAAGAGGCAGCGTTAGCGGGACATGAGACGTCCGCTGAAGAAACAGGCGCTGAAGAAACGGCACCACTGGGCTCCTCCGGGGAAATGGAAACTCGAGGGGGAGCGTGAGATTGATCGGCTGAAGAATCAGCCGATGGAAAATTGATAGGCAAGTTGTCCACTTTAGCATGTTTAGCTTGACTACGAGTGATTCTTTCTGAAGGGGGAATTGGGCGCTTCATGGCCGCAAGTTCGGCTTCAGATAGAGTAGGCTCATCAAGACGTAAACGATTCAACTGCACATTTATGTCCTGGAGTACGCCCAGGGTCATAGTAGTACGTAGTGGAATTGGGAATAACGGCCATGGTATGGAACTGTGGCTGTTGGCGGGTGTTGGCCGATGAAGAAGAACCGGCAGAAGAAGCATCGGGAAGAGCCTTTGGCTGATGTGAGGAAGCGGGTGGTGACGAACCTTTCATTGCGTCGACATAGCGTACAATCGTGCGGTAGTGCATCGTGGCTCGTATTCCACCTTTATTCCAGTTAGCCTGATACAATTCTTGGTGAGGATCGATAAGTCGCCGAAGCTGGGGGTGAAAGCTGATGTAACCTTTAGAAATGGCTTCCTGTAGTGCAGAACAGTCCCTATGATGGTGGTCTTGATCACAGAAGACGCATGGATTACGAGTATAGCGCTTGGAAGACGAGTTTTGAGAGGAAGAATGTGAAGGACTTGAAGAAGAATGAGGATTAGAAGGAGAAGAAGAAGTTTGTAGTTGAGAATAGAAAGACATGAAGTCGGCAATAGCTTGTGCAATGTCCGGTTGTGAATTTGGCTTTTCGCGAGGAGCAGGTGCAGAAGTATGGAGAGCTGACAATTGCTGAGAGGGGTGATGAGGTGGAAGATCAGCTGTTGAATAGGGGGCTCCGTAAGAGTAGGGATCCTCAGGATAATAAAATGATGGAGGAGAAGCTGAAGAAGCAGGACCTTGTTGGAAATAGGGCATAGTTGAAGATAGAGAAGATGGATAGGGAACAATATCGGTAGAAACCTGTGGAGAACAAACTGGTAAATGTTGGTAGAAACGGGGATCGATGTCTCCGAAGAGATCTCGACCGCGACTGGGGGGACAAGCATAAAGTGGAATGTTTAAACCTTGGTAAATGGCAGCGAGCTCAATTTGAGAACGTCGAATGACGTCGCGAGGCAACGGTAACAACTCTCTGAACTGAGGCAGATCTGAGGGAAAGTCACGGTATGGTTCGGACCATGAGTAGAAGTCGTGAAGACTAGGGTAAGATCGTAAGGACGTAATGAACGAATCCCATTGTTCCGCGACGACACGTTTGGTGCCCGGGAGTCTTTGCCGGGCTGCAGCGATCAAGGAGTGAACGTGGGGATATTTGTCGGCAACACGATACCAAATGTTGACAGGACAGAGGGCAGCGAGATAAGAAGTGACTGCTAAGTAAAGGAACATTGGATCATCGCGTGAATCCCTGATGGCCCGTTGGAGATCGGCAAGGAACTGTTCCCAGGAAGTGTAGTGGAAATAGACCTTAATGAAGAGTGACATGATAGGATTGTAAAGAGGGAAAAGGAGATAGTATATACTTTCGAGGAACTCGATGTATTCACGGTAAGGAAGAAGGCTGGCTTTTTCCTTAACTCCCGGTACTGAGCGCAGCACGACAGGGAGGTTGTTAAAAATGAAGCGGGAGATACAATTGTGATTGTCCTGAATGCCGTCAAGATGGTAGGTCACAGCATAAAACAAATGAGAAAGCCCCTCTGGTGAGGATGTATCAATATGACGACTCCGAACGTAATTGACAAGGCCATTGAAAGAACCACGATGCATGGTCTGGTCTTCGAGATCGTCAGATCCAAGTTGAATGGAAGTGATAGAAGATTTGATAGGAGACGTGTAAAGGTCGGAAGAAGTATCCGTAGCGGAATCTTGAATCCCGGCGGACTCGGGTTCTTTGAGATCGCCGTCAGTCATTGCTGGAAGAGGGGTGCAGATGTAAGATTAAGTTGTTCGTGCAGCTCTCAGAAACAACCACTTGAGATATGTACTGTGCGCTCTGCTCGCGGATGAGAGGTATCGAGAATATCGTGCAATCTGCAGCAGAGACAACTACTTAGTAGATAGATAGATAGCTAGACAGATAGATAGTGAGTTGCTACAGCGCTGACAGAAGAGATGGGTCGATTATATCATGCAAGCCGCCGAAAGGACAGTAAATGCCGGAAAGTAGAATGCGCACTTCGCTGAAAAGAGAGATGTAAACAGACTAACAGGCTGAAAACCCCTGAACTCACAATAGAAGAACGTCAGAGGACCAAAATCGGATTCGTCCACCAAAATTCGTGAGGGCGACTCTGCGCGACGGTAGCACGCTCACTTCCGATTCTAGTTTTTGTTTTATATTGCTTTCTGGTGTTTCACTACCTTCAGTAAGGCGTAATATGCAAGAAATCAATAGGGAAAGGTGTATTGACAATAGTTATGATAAAAGATTCCCTTATATATAAAATGTTCAGTAGGGAGAGAGGGTCGTATTTATGATTCAATGGGAAATCCTAAACACGCCACCTTTCGCTCCACTGGTACACAGAGAATAAAATAATTGTTGAGAGAAAGGAAGAAAATAATTGGATGGTAATAATACTGGGTTAGGGACTCTAGCTCACACGGAGGTGGCCCTGCGTGGAGTTCATGTCGTAAAGCGGAGAGGAGAAGACCAGACGATAGGTGGGACAAGAGGAAGAGAATGAGCCTGCCACCGCGGACGACGGTGGTGTTTCTGGATCTTCCAGAGAATTGGCTGGTGGGTATCGACCTGCACTTCTTCCAGTCGACGGCGCTGTTGAGGGGCGTGAAGCTGATTCCAGAAGGGCCTCATGTTGTGCACTGGGGGGCCGATAGCCAGAGCATTAGGACGGGGAAGTTCTTTCTTGCCGAGGAAGGAGAGGTGGTGATATGTCAATGGGACAAGAAAGACGAGGTTATGCTCATTAACGAGGAAATTGGAGAGCTGAATGTGTCGGCTACGAAGTCCAGACTTGGCGAGCTGTATACCTTCATGATCCCATATCCCAATCCCGAGGGATCCAATTGGCCGGTACTGACAGACCGCCTCAGTCTTCGTGTGGCCGAGGCGATTCTTCCTAGCACGGGTATTGTCACTTCTTCCAGCACATCCAAAGAAGAAAATGAGATTCTGCTTAAGAGTTTGAGAGACTCGGCTGAGGCCAGGATAGAGCGCGAGACCGCGCGGCCGAACACCAAGTCCAAGTCCCTAGATTCAGAACAGCATCCAGAAAACGAGTCGACTTGGAACAAGTCAGAAGACACAGATCATCACATAGTCGAAGACCAAGGTGAAGACCAGGGTAAAGACAACGGTTCAGGAGGTGCTGTGCGGGCAGCAGCTTCTGTAGAGGAAGATCGGATAATAAAATCGCTGGTGGACCAGAACTCCGAAGAGCTGAAGTTCACCGCACTGGACCTTAAAAAGTCGTGGAAGCCCGGATCAACCGGCCGAGAGGTGACAATTAACTCGTTCGACAAGAGCTGGTATCTCAACAACATGGCCGGCGAGTTTGGTGATCTGTTAGGCGAGCTACAGCTATCGTACATACTTATGGTCGTATTTGCCAACTTCTCAGGTGCCCAGCAATGGAAGAAGATCACCGAGCTGCTTTTGCGGTGCAGAACCGACGTGGAAGTGCACCCGCAGCGGTATATTGAGTTTTTCAACATCGTGTACCACCAGATCAAAGCGTGTCCGCCTGAATATATCGACGAGTTTCTGGAGAAAACGTTCCTGCAGGCATCGTTTGGCCACTTCCGGCGGCTGCTAGTGGCCAGCGGAACCTCGCTCGAGCCCCAGCTGAAAATTGCGCCCCAGGTCAAAGCGGCCGCCGACCGCGTGTTCGACACCCTGCGCGCGTCTGGCGTGTCCATCCCATATCTCGGTGACAGCGCCGACGACAGCTCAGACGAAGACGACGAAGATCAACCAGTTGTAGTGCCCTGAAAAGTCCCGGACGTCAGCCGCCGGAGGCATCCCTGCACGCCTTCGGCGACTGGGGCAGCGAACTGGGGCGCTGCCCCAGTCCCCGTGGTGCTCGCTTCGCGAGCAGCCGTCGTAGGCACCGGGCTGGGCCCGACTCGAGCGCAGCTAGAGGAGCCGGGGGGTTTCGGGCGCGGCCGCAACCGCCGGAGGCATCTCGGCACGCCTTCAGCGACTGGGGCGCTGCCCCAGCGCCTGTGGTGCTAGCTTCGCAAGCAGTGAGGCCTGTAGGATGCAGCGAATTTTTTTAAATAGCATGTGGTGAGGTGTTCCTGTTCAGCCCGGGATAGGCGAGACTGCCTTCAGCTGGCACTCGATTTCGATGCCGGACTTGCCGGCGTTATAGAGGCCCAGGGAGGGGAAGCCGATGAGGGTGGAGGAGCTGAGCTCGTGGGGCGAGTCGGGGTCGTAGTACATGAACAGAGGCTGCGACGCGAGGGTGGCTTCAAAGGGCCAGCGGTACTTCTTATCGAGCTGGAGAAGGGCGTTGAGCGCTTGTTTGATGGAATTGAGGTCGTACACCAGACGGATGGATATGGGACGGAGCGGTTCGTGGGCGCGAGCAGAATCGTCGTCTAGCCTACGAGCGCGGACCCAGAACCGGTTGTCGAAGAGTAGCCATTGTGACCAGCCTTCTTCTGGTGCGGGAACAGGGAGGAGAGTATACTTCTCTTGGTCATGACGTCGTACTCGCTCGCGCCAGATAGTGTACCGCAGCGGCCCGCCTGACACAGCTTCTTGTGCTGAGCTGGTGTTGAGACCACCGGCTTCGGTACTGGAGCTATAGAAGAGCCTTCTGGCGGGGGTGCCTGCGGATTTTGAAAACAGCTGGAGCTGTTCTTGTTCGGCGGATGTAGCTGTTGTGACTGTGGTCTTCTCCGGTGGGTATACTGACACTCGCAGCCCTGAAGTATAGAAGTTTTCCGGTTTGGTGATTATTGTGGCAGCGAGTTTGCGGACAAAATTGTCGATAGACGACAGCTTGTAGTCTAAGTCGGGATATGGCGATACTTGTCGCATTATATACATGAATATTAATGTTTTGACGGAGATGCGTAGATTTCTGAACCCTTCGAACTCGATCATGTATGCAATACCGAGTTTGCGGTCAATAGATATTAACTTGTGCCGGATCATGAACTGCATGGTCTGCTGGGCTTCTTTTTCTATCTCGCGCCGAGTGCTAACAAGTGCGCTGAGCGTAGTAGCTAGCGACTCAGGTCTTAATGCTAATGGGAGGGTTTCAGGCCTAGAGAGCAGGCTGCGGATAGAGTTGCGGATGGTGAATGTCGGATCGTGGTTCGTTTGGTCGTCCACCCACCGTACTTTGTTGACTAGACACGTCTGTTCGAGCTCGCTCTTGCGATGGCTCAGCAACGGACGTACAAAATGTACTCCAGGTGGAGTATTTGGACTGCACGCGTCATTAGATGCTTGTGAGCTGTCAATACTGTGGGAAATGCTAGAGGTAGGAACAGTGTCCGAAGGACTGATAGCTGGAGGCTGGAGCTCCCAGGAGTAGCTGATTTCCTTCATTCCAGCAAGTCCGTAGATAGAACTGCCTTTACATAGCCTCATCAGAAATGTCTCGAACTGGTCATCTAGAGTATGGGCCAGTAAGAGATGTTGTATTCCGTGGGCTTTACAGGCTTCAATGAGAACAGTACGTCGTTCTAGCCTGGCAGCTTCTTCGAAGGACTCGCCAGGTACTCTGCCGCCTGGCCAGGATATCTTCAGAACATGGTGCTCAATGTCTGGATTAGTAAGTCCGCTGAGGTTGTTCTTAACTGTGACAGCGGCTTCAGAACCCGACTCTGGTCGGGCTCCATGATCGACTGTAAATGCAATGATCCGAGTGTTGTACTTTTTGAAAAACTCTCCTGTGAGATGTGCTAATGCCATTGAGTCGACGCCTCCTGATAGAGCTATGCCGACCGCCGAAGGGATCTTTAATTTCAAGACTGATCTCATGTGTTTACCAAACTGATGAACACTGATAGAGCCGGGGTGATCTGATCCGGGATTCACCGTATTCGTAGTAACAGTTCGAGATAAGATCCTGGGCGGCACACCAAGAGAGCGCAGCCTGGGAAAATGACCTATCCATAGCCGCTTCCAATACCGGCTGGCACAAAGAGACATTCCAATTGTCCCGATGTTCCTAGATCCTGGACTGGAACAGGCATCCGATAAGTAGAATATATTTGGGTCTACATTGGCATGCAGGTTGGCTTGAAAATCCGACTTCCTCCCTCGTAATAGTGATAGAGTACATGCCGATTCTGATCTACACTTCACTCTTCTCTGTCGTCGACCAGAGGGACTATGGCAGCTGTTCTAGAACCGCTTCAAGATGACAATGGACGTTGAGAAAGTATCAACGCATGAAGACGAGCGGAACCTATCAGAGCTGGCCAAGAGCCACGTTTTGTCCAAACTCACTGGCAAGCGCATGGGCCAACTGGCCAATCTCGAAGCTGAGCAGAAAGAAATCGAAGCCCTGCTCGAAAGCAGTATCGTGTCAAACGAAGGAAACTCGTGCCTGCTCATGGGACCACGATCCACAGGCAAAACGACTTTAATAGAAAGAACAATTCAAAACCTAAAAAATAGGTTCCCCGACCAGTTCATTACCATCCGACTGTCGGGATATGCACAGTCTGAAGACAGGATGGCGCTACGAGAAATCACCCGTCAATTGGACACTATTCTGAACAGCAATTTAGATGAGGCTACACAAAAAGCAGTTGCTGAAGCAGTTGCTGCTGGGGAGTATGTTGGCATTGAGCAGAGATCAATCAGTGACACGCTGCGCAGCCTGTTGTCGTCGTTCGAACATGCAAATGCCGATTCCGTCTCAGTCATCTTCATCCTCGAAGAGTTTGATCGATTCACCCTGCATCCTCGCCAGACTCTCTTATACAACCTGCTGGACCTCTGCCAAACAGCCAAGGTCGGCATAGCGGTGGTGGGCACCACGACCCGTATGAACACACGTGAAATGCTCGAGAAGCGTGTGCGCAGTCGCTTTTCGCAGCGACTCTACACCATCAAACGACCCAGCACCCTTGAAGCCTTTTGGAACACCTGCTCCACAAACCTCTTCGTAGACGACAGCTTCCCTATAGACTTCAGACTCGAGTGGAACGCCTATTTAGAGGTATGTGAGATGCCTCTTGAGGCCGGGGCACTCCCCCGAACCCCGTTGCTCCCCGTTGCTCCTGCTTCGCAGGAGACCATTACCGGCGAAACCTCCTCGGGCGTAGCGAGAGGAGAAGCGAGGTCCGGGACAGCTTCCCAACCACATCTGGGGGGCTGTGACAACTAGAGACTAACATTTATAGGAAGGGTTTCAGACAGTCGGCAGTCAGCTCCGTGCGCTCGTGGAGATGGTCTATTTTACAACCAAGGATGTCAGACAGTTCAACTACTACTGCATGCATGCCATTCGCAATGCCTCGCCGTTTCCCGAGCTAGCTGATTTTACTGTCTACCTGGAAGAGCAGCGCATCGCTGACTCGCAGTCTTTCGTGGATTCGCTATCTGAACTGGAGCTGGCTCTTCTAATATGTGCGGCCCGTGCTGAAGTCAAGCTTGAAAGTGATACTCTAAACTTCAACCTGGTGTACGATGAATATACCGAGGTGGCTAAACGAGTTCGAGAAGAACGTCGAGCGGCGGTGCTGTCAGCAGAGATTGACGGATATAGAATCTGGTCTCGGCACGTTGCCAGGTCGGCCTGGGAAAAGCTTGAGGCGATGGAGCTGGTTGTCTACCTCTCTTCGACTGCTAGTGGCAAAGCTGCTGCTGCTGGTGCCGCCCTTGATGACGAGCTGAAGCTTGTCAAGGTGGACGCCAGTCTGCTGGAAATCTCGAACATGATTGGGCGGAGCCATCCGTTGTTCAAGTGGACCCGCATATAGTAAAAATATTTATTTATTTCGCAATCAGTTCATCCGGAACGGGGAATGGTGAGTACCTGATCCTTTTTCAGTGTAATATACTTGGCGGCGTTGCTCTCCAGTCCTGTGTCTGGGGCCTTCAAAGAACCTTGCTGTCACTATTGAGGGAAGGCGCTGGCCCGGCCCCCTATCACTCGATGTTCTGTGCTCGCTCCACAGGAATCAGTTAGTTATATAAAAATATTTGTCGAGATACGAGAAGAACTTCTTCCCATTTTCTAGCCTAGATTCTTTGGCTCTGAGCTTCTCCCTCGTCGGTCATCCGCTTGTTGATTCTTTCCTTGTGTTCTCTCCACCTCCTCTTAAAACTGCTCAGCTAGAACCACATCTGAAACGCTTCTCCGATAGCGCCTGGCAACGAGTATAGAGCTTTTTTTCCTTGTATGCTACACTGGACTGTCCATATCTGAAATATGAATTTTCGTTTGCCTCAAAGTATATTTAGAATACAACTCCTTCATTATGATAATGAAGTGGCAGGCCGTGATTCTCTTAATGCAAAACCAATACTTATTCACGCCTTACGGTCTTTTCATGTGCTTATTGTTGACTGCTAGATTGTCATAGGCCTATCTAGCTATTAGCATGTGAGCTACCGTCCAATTATTCTTCGTTTCTCTCAACCAATTATTTTTTCTCTGGTACCAGCAGAGCGAAAGGTGGCGTGTTTAGAGTTTTCCATTGAATTATAAATGCGACATTTCTCCCTGGACATTAGTTTAGATATGGAAATATATATGGAATTTTGTATTGAATTTCTGTCGCAACTATTATTGAATATACCTTTTTACTTATTGTTTTCTGACTCGCTTATTCTTTGATCAGCCTTGATAAGCTTCGATCAGCGTGATCAGCGATAGGAAGGGCAACAGTTTTTTAAGAGTGTGTATAAAAGGGTATAGACTGTATAACAAGTGTACAAACTGTACAAGATACGATAAGCAAAAATGTATAATAGTAGAAAGGTATTTATTTTTTTTATCTACTTACTATTCAAGGTCTCTCTTGACAATTTCGCAGAATCGTCGCAGTTTCATTAGTTCCACGTTTGCCTTTGACTTCTGGAGTATCAATTCTGTTACTCGTTTGGCATTTCCAAGACTCACCATCAGTTGCTCATTGATTCTGATCAAGTGTCGTAGTAGGCAGTCGTTGTGGTATCTTGCTCTCTCGTAGGTGATTCGGTAGTAGAGTCTTGTCATGCTGTCCAAGTCTCTTCTTCTGTAGTCGAAGTTCAAGTCGAGAGTGCTGAGGAGGTTGTTGAAGTTGTTGTAGTCGCTAGAGCCATATTCGTAGTCCTTGATGTTAGAGCGGATGTCCAGGATTCTTCTGTAGAGTCTGTGGGTTGGTTTTGGTTCTGAAATTTCAGGGAAGGGAGGAGGAGGAGGAGTAGTTCGTCGGCGGCGGTAGTTGTAGTTGTTGGTGTTAGTAGTGGGTGGCGATTGTCGGCGGGTAGGAGCTGGCTGAGTAGGAGAAGGTCGTCGTTGAGTAGGAGCCGGAGGGTGGATGATTACTGAGCCAGTAGAGCCATTGGACCCAGAAGAAGAAGAGCGACTAGAAGATCTCGAGGAGCTGGGTGGCGATTGTCGGCGAGTAGTAGCTGGAGGAGGGTGAATGATCACTGAGCCAGTAGAGCCATTGGAAGAGGAGGAAGATCTAGAAGAGTAGCGCGAAGAAGATCGCGAGGGGTTAGTAGGCTTGCGAGGAGTAGAGGTGGCAAGAGGCTTAAGTGGTTCGTGGTTGATGACTGAACCAGTAGAAGAGCCAGAGCTGGATCTACTGCTTGATCTGGAGGCGGTAGAGGTACTGGGAGTTCGTGTGTAGATGATAGGCTCTCTTGCAAAGGTCACTTGAGGGCGGGTATAAGCTTTGTCCATAGTTCTTAGAGGACTGTGGGTAATAGGCGAGAAGGTTCTCTTGACAGTTGTTCGCAAGGGGCGCATAGCCAAAGGCACGCGAGGGATAATTCTGGGAGCACGGTACATTGCAGGCAGTTCTCAGTTGTCAGTCACTGACTGAGAAAAAAGGAAGAAAGAGAAAAAGGGAAAAGAGAAAGCGGGAAAAACGTCCTGTTTTTATAGACGCGTCTGGGGAAATCCTTGCCGCTTGGGATATAAACACTAACGCGTGTTATCTAGCGCCGCATATGCATAAGTCCCAATGTGTAAACCGTAAACAAAGGCATGTGACAAACGAACACGTAGCACTAACGAGCATTATAGGAGATTACTTTTCAGGTGCGCTCATTTTAAAGGAGTTCAATCACGAGAGAAGTCATTGCATTCAGAAGATTTAAACTGCATGCGAATGCTTCTTGATAAGCTTTGATCAGTTTGATCAGCTTGATCAGCGATGATGCAGGCGGGGAGCCTATCGTGTCTGTGCATATGCGGCCGATCGCCACCGCTCTAAAGCACAATTAGTCCCTGGTTTCAAGTAGCAATAGAACTAGACTTCTGCTTGCAGGCAGATTTTGATTTGGTGCATTTGCCTCTAGGACTAGTTTGACTTGGCGAAATTCTAATCCCGAAGCCATGTTCGAACGGCGAAATCTGATCCCAAAGGTGAGATCGCCTTTGAAAGAGCTGATCTCGACGCGAAGTTAGTTAAATTCTAAAGAGAGGCGAGAGAAACAACAGGCGAGAATGCTGAATAAGTATAATAGAACGCAGCAAAGATTTAACTAATTTCCTAACGCGCCCACAGCCCTCAACTTGGCAGGGAAAGGCTGCGCAATGAAGCATTCACGAGACGTTACGGAGCGACTCACCCGTGAGAGTAATTGGGGAAAGCTTAGGACTGTCCAAGGCACATACCCATGGGTCCCATCGATCTTGATTTTCGCTACGGCACACTGTGCATGATGACTTGCAAAGAGCTCGCCCTGGAAGCTCTACACTTGATAAGAGGAAGCTACGGTTCTCAGAGGTAATGACATCTCTCTGCTCAGCGTAGCTGTTAAAGAGTAGTCGCCGTGGAGTAACCCAGTCAGCGATATTGATACAAGAATTTGTGTAAAGAAGAGAGGCATGTCACACACAATTGAACGGAATATATAAAGCGATCAACAATGGAAGAGCGGCACTACCAAACATTGCAAACTTCAACGGGACCCAGTTCACAGGTACAGTTTTGGACTGACCTCGCCGGCGAAAAGGTGGACACAAAGAAGCCGGCCAGCCTCCTCCCCTCTCTGCCTTGCAAGGGATGGATGTGCCCTCAACCGTTAGAGGTAGACACCGAATAGCGAATATAACTCTACCTGGTACAAGACTAGCTAGATATGTAGATACGAAATAGAAAACAAAAAAAGGAGGATCTGTTTTTTTCGGCTCTCACTGGCGGCGATTGTCGGCAAGCTCTTCGCTGCTGCTCCAGTACTTATTTCCCTGGAGCAACCTGTGGGCCGCGAGGCTGATTATCCAGTGCCTCGCGCTTTATTGCCCTTCCTGCGCCGCGTGGCTGGTTATCCAATTTGC
>JAKTSR010000253.1:0-18031 GCA_030580325.1 Sugiyamaella sp. yHKS617 | reverse complement strand
AGTGTCCCAGCAGTGGACTTCAGACCTGCACCAAGACCAGCACCAGTAACAGCACAAGCATCACCACCAGCAACAGAACCAGCACCAGCACCAGCACCAGCACCAGCACCAGCACCAGCACCAGCACCAGCACCAGCACCAGCACCAGCACCAGCACCAGCACGAGTACGAGTACGAGCACGAGTAGCAGGAGCAGCAGCAGGGGGAAGAGGAAGAGCTTGAACATCAACAAGAGCACGATGGAGAGCGCGAGCAGCGACACGAGCACGATCAAGATCGCTAGCAGTTTCCTGAGCACGAAGATTCGCAAGAAAAAGATGTCTACTAATTTGTGTAAGAGTATGACCATATCTACGGGTACGAGCAAGACGAAGTGCAAGACGATTTTGTAGAGTACGAACACGATTAATAGCATCATTATGATTAACAGCAGCAGCGTCACGAGCGGCGGCAGCAGCATCAGCAGCGGCAGCAGCAGCAGCAACAGCAGCAGCAGTTTGAAATCTTGTCCTTGCGGCTAGTCTTCCGTTCTCAATTGGTACCAAAGGGTTATTCAGGCTTTGGATCAGGTACGCTCTATTTCCCTCAGCGATGGCTCTTCTGTACTTCTCTCGAATTTCGTCTTTGACCACACGGTTTCGATTGCGTGTGAGCCAGATGAACCTTGTGAGTAGCCTTCGAACACTTCTTTCCCCATAGGTATGACAACCTGTCCAAGAACATTTGAATCTCGTTCTCCCATATTGGTCATTACCGTAGTTAACAAAGCACCATTGCCTCAAATTAGTAATGATAGCACGGTCTGCTGCAGTCTGGAACATATATTTGACGCTCTGTGAAAACGCTTCTTCGAAATGTGGGTTTCGAAGACTAAGCTGATTCAGTTCCTCACCTAGCTGGTCGGCGGGCTGATTAGCATCAAAAGGGTCTACAACGTCGGGCTGACTGTTTTCGGGAGAGTCTGTGGACTGGCTGCTTTCGGAGGAGTCTGTAGCATCCCAATTATCATACATTTGCTGGTTTAAAACTGGATCGTCGGTAGTGCAAATATCAACTTGTGCCCTTTTCGCTTCGATATTCAGGGTGTTCAAGTTCTCTTCTTCGCCATGTTGCACGAAGATGTCCGGTTTTCCTGTCTGCATCAATTCCGGACCTTCAACTTGCATTCCCGAGCCCTCGACGCCAATTCTAAAGTCACCGTGATTCCCAATGAAATGTGAAGGTACCTGCTCCAGCAAGTCAATAGCAGTTGTCCATTCCTGGATGAAGTTGTCCCACATGGTCTGACGATTCTCTGGCATGGATTGCTGCAATGCTAACAAAGCAGGGGAGGGAGGTTCGGATGTAGCAAGACGTGTAATTGTCACAAGGCGATTGCTAATTCGCCTGGTAATTTCGTTTCGAACATGCTGTGGCCGTCTGCTAAGCCCCATTGTTGAGCCTTGTATTTTATCATTCATTACAAGAGCACGTGCACGAATCCGATCCAAATCAGATCTCAATAATGTGAGCGCTGCGTTAAATACGGGACCATCTGTGGACAGAATGGAGGGTGCCAACTTTTCTCGCTTTCTAAGTTTTCTGATGGGTTTATATTTCATAAAACACCGGATGTCGTCGCGGAGATTGATCCGTAGTTGACAGATGTCGGCACTGATGCCTCCTGCAGCCAATCCATCTGCAACTGCTGTTGCCAAAGCCACCTCTTCAAAACAACGAAACTTTACATCTTCTTCACGGTATATTACACGCCGTCTGAGATCGGGAACGTCGATGTCAATTGGATCCTGGGTAGCAAGCGCCGCAATGTGAGCAGCCATGTCGTTTACGGGATTATTAAGATTGAACTCTTCATTGGATGAAACGGTCGAATGGTCATTCAAGTCAAAGAAATCATTGGCACCCCTCTTGGCATAGATTTTACGATTGGTGGGCATAACCTGAAATCCACGAACTGGATTATTAAGTGTACAATTGACTACGCCTGCAAGGTTCTCGAAACGTAAGATGTCTTCATTTTCTCCCTGGTTATTATCGACGTCCATTGCTCGTGTCCACTAGAATTGACAAATAGTTGATAGGAATTTTGGAAGTTATTTGTTTACACGGTGGGAATATCCTTAAATTCTGCAGGAGCTTACAGGGGTTGTTTGGGGTAGTTTCAGGAGGGACGAGTCATGCGCAACCGCCAAATGAGGTATCCATCTGCCGTTACCGCTTTACCGCGCTCTTCTCACCCTTATCCAAATGGCTCCATCCATTCCCACTTTCTCGACCATTTTCTCGTTTTTCATTATACTTTGAATCCGGTAACTGATCATCATCGTCTATGCAGACATTCATATTATATGATCCAGATCCGGAATTCGATCGTCTTCGGACTTGATCCTCCGTATCTATTGGTTCTGTACTCTTCCCCTCTTCGTTTCAAATTTCCCTGCTTGTTTCATGTGCCTATCGACCCCTCATTTTTTCTCTATTTTTCTATTTAAAGAACTGATGGCTACTCTGTCACATGAAGGAGATAGTAAAGATCCAGTAAAACGGTCCCCACAGGTGGCCGGCTAAAGTTTGAATGGATGCATGACCGACCGCTCGGTCCGCCTCTTACGTCGCTCATTTTATCACCGAGTGGCTACACTGCATGAACCGATAGAACTATCCGTCAACGTTGTAGTTAATCTATTAGCTTAGTTCGAGCATCTCTTGTCACAATACACTAGAAAACGACGTATTCGGGTTAGATTTCTGTAGTTCTGGATTTCAATATACCCAAAGGGCATCAAGTTGGCCCGCTTTTGTGACTTAAATATGCGATATCGTTGAAACGGCCTCTGGGTCTCGACTCCCTACGCGTATCAACATCATTTGGTCTTGAATTCCTTCTCTAACCGGTGCTAAAATTGATAATCTCCCTAGCGCGCTACTACTAGAGCATCTATTTTTGTGCGATTAGTGATATCGTGTTTATACTTAGTATGATCGGATGTATGAATAGAAATTGAAATGAAATTGAAATAGAGAATAGATATAACATTATATGTGACTGATTACCAATCATAAGAAGTAAAAATAGTAGAACATCGAATAACACGATAGCTCGAAATCAATCATATAACTTCAGAGATATTTTCGAAAGAACATCATCCAGAAGTTCACGATCCTGCCAGAAGGAACGTCTCTCTTTGAACATTGAGAAACTATTCTCAAAATTAATAATGACAACGTCATCAATGGATCGCACAAGTATGTTTTTAGCAGAGACACGACTGTGCATAAGGCCACATTGATGAATCTCCTGATATCGATTCCTAACCGTCGTGTAAAGCTTTTCAACATTGCCCAGAAATCTAATCTCTTCTTCTGGTGATATATCCCTGTTCCTAAGAGGCTCTTTGAGATGCTCTACAAAATCCTTAATTCGCATGTACCGACTTAAATCTTCAAATAGAATTCCACTTCTGCCAATTAAACCAGTTTCTTCGATCTTTCCATAAAATATTGGTACCCCTCTTCCTTGTTGAGATTCCAGTCGCAAATACGACTCACACTCTTTGTCTAAGAGCGATGTGTACTTTTTCAGATATATCTTCGCATATGCGCTTACCTCGCCGAATTGTACGCGTCGCCACACATACGAATTTTCTTTGAAAACAACGTTGTTCTCGTCAGAATTCCTGAAAAAGATATCTGCAGGATTTCCCGCAATCTCGTGGACGTCAGCAAGATCCTCATGCCGTGTTCTGACAGGGGGAGAAGGCGAAGCAGGAAGCAGTTGAAAGTTGAATCTCACCACTGCATGAGTAGCTGAATCCTCTGCATCATTCCTTTTGTTTCGGATCTCTTGTGACAGGTCAATAGGACAGTGATTGGACCGTTGCTCTATGATCACCGGTGAAAGGCTCAATTGACTCTCCTCCGGAAGCACTAGATAAGGTGTGGGCTCAGCTTTAATCTTGTCAACTATACGTTGACCCAGTACAATAGGATCTTTAGCGATGCTCCTCATAATGAAAGCAGCGATCGCATGCCTCACGGTTGGTTCCGCGGAATCATTCTTCATCCGGTAAAGATTGTAACGAAGCTTGCTTCCTTCATAATCCGTGAACTCAATGAAATACGTTTCGTAGAAGCTTGATACTACAAAGTATGGGGTCTTGTTGCTTAACAAGTGAGATCGTAATTCATCCATGACAAGATTCCAATGATTGCTATCATAGCATAAATCCAAGTTGGTATACGTAGGATAGTAAACAAAAAGGACTAGTATCTTACTATGCTCTCCCCATCTGATAGCGACACAATCGACGATATAAGCAGAAGTAATACGGTATAAAAGCCGTCGATCACCATGTTCGAACCTTTCTCTTGAGGTTGCGACAGTATAATAGAGATAGATATTGGGCGTGGAGCTCGCGAAGAGGACCTCCAAAAAGCAACAGATGGTGCTCACTACACTTGACATTACTCTAGCGGTATCACTGGTTAAAGGTTTGATGTACATATCACCGGTGTCATGAAGCATCAGATTATAAAAGCTCGATTCACGCAAGGCTTCTAACTGCGACTCAAAGTCATCGATATAGCGGGTAGAAAACGCGCCCAAAGTAAGCTCCACAGCCTGATACAAATGCCCTCCCATAACTGTTGTCTCTATTAGGTCACTGCGACTGACGGTTCCGATGACATCTTCAAGCATCAAATCCAAGTATTCCCTGACAACAGTGACTGAAAACGTTGTGCTGCGCCATTCAAATGCTCTCACCTGTTTCTCAAAGTTCAAAAGCCGATCTTCGTTTGAATTTGGACCTTCGTTCACGAACCGGTGGAAAAGAGTTTCGGCATCGTCATCGTACAAATAGTCAAGCTCGTAAAATTCAAGGCTCTTTCGAAGCTTCAAGTAATACACAAACAAAGCTCTCGCCCATTGTATCAGGTATCTTGTTTTAGGGCTAACGTGGGACAAACCTGAATCATTAAACGTCCTTATCAAGTACTCTTCATGCCGTCTAAAAGCCTCCAGATAATATTTTCCAGTCGGAAATGACCGAGCTCGAAAAGAAATTGCCGTTCGAAATGGATTAAAGTGAGGAAACTGCGCCTCAGAAAGATCAACATGGAGCTGTGCTTGGTCACGCCCAGAGCGACTAGAAATGCTGTAATCGTCTTTCTCGATTCCGAAACATAACAGCCCATACTCGAACTCTGAGGGATACTCGTAATCTTCATCTAATAATGAGCTCGACCATTCTTCGAGGGGAAGTTGCGTCAAGTCCTTCAGGCTATCCCAAGCAGTAGGGATGTCATCACTGTCGGAATATGAATCAGGCCGCGGGTCACTCATTGTGAGGAGAAATTTTAACAAGTTCTGGCAATTTATGGTCTTATATATATACTGCTGTTTGCAGCAGCTGCAGCACGCTAGAGCGGATATAAATGAGGGGAGCAAATATAGCCAATAGTAGCGAGGCTTGGCAGCACGTAAAGCCGTTTGTGCTGCTCTGAAATGGAGTTACCCGAAAACTTATGCGAAAACAATGCCTCATTGTACCAGGATCCGAACAAATTTGTTCGTTACAAGCCCATGCATCCTCCACATTTGCGTGAGGTCTGAGAGAAGTGCAGATCGCCCAACTGCTGCGCTTGCGCTGACTATTTTAAAATATGCTGTATCAGTACTATTTTCGTATCTCAAATCGTTCAATTTCGTTACCCAGTACACTAAATGCAATTGTTCTTCTTTTGTCCGTTGTACATGGTTATTATCAAGGATTTCGTGGCTATCTGTTCTCAAGGTGAGAATCTCTATTCTAGATGATGCAGGAGGTTACAGGGAACTAGGTAGCGCAGACAGTTTCAGGGGCGAGCCGTTGCGGCATCTTGCATGACGCGTAAAAATTCATGACCGCTCGGTCTGCCCTTCTCGTGCCACTTCTGTTTCTCACTTTTCCGCCGGCCATCCTTCTCTTTGGCGTCCAATTTGCTAATTGATCAGAAATTCTATCTCCTGTTTCACGGCCACTGCTGGTTGTTGATCTAAACCAAGTTCTTTTCATGTGCCCCTTCCCCTTACACTTTATTTACTTTTTTCAATGAATTGTTATATGCCAGGCTAGCTTGCGTGGAGTAAAATGCATCATAAGATTTCCCTGACATGTTACACCGAACGTGCGGCTAGGCAATGACATGCAAGTCATCTGTACGACATGTTATAGGATTTGTACGATATGTCATAGGATTTGTACGATATGTCATAGGATTTGTATGACTTGTCATTGAATTTATATCACACGATATAGAATCTGTATGACGTATCATACATATCATTACTTACTACCTATGACGACTTACCATTGTTGACCCACTGCCCTACGATGGTACGATGCCTGACACGACCTAGAGTAACCTGCGAAACCCCTACCCACGGGAAGCGGTTACTGATAGACGGCTGTGAGTGAGCTGTATAGATGTCTCCAGCACAGACTTGGAGGATTGAGTGCTCCCTATTTGGCTGATAATGGTAAGAAGACGCGATGAAACAGCTCTGTTAATGATCTCATTGTCTCATTGTTATAGGTTACCGATTGGCTCTGCGGTGTGGTTATTCGCCATGGTTTTATGGGTCCTCGTTTTGCCAGCCGAGCCATTATTGGAAGCTGGAACCGCGAGTGGCTCGGTATGACTGGTTCTAGAAGACCGGCAATGCTCTATTCTTGCGAACTAACAAAGTGTGTAGTCGGACGACCCTTTTGACGCTTCATTGGACCTGCTGCGGCGGTTAGACCCTAAAAACTCATCCAAGAACTTGAACGCGCTATGCCGTATCGCTCCGTCTTTGGCCGAGGATTTGCTTTCGTCGGTGGACCAGCCATTGGGAGTTCTCGAGTGCCCGGTTACCAAGAAGAAGTTTCTGACTTGCGACTACAATCGAGATGGAGATAGTTACCGCTCGCCTTGGTCCGACAAGTATATCCCACATATTGACGACGGCCCTCACCCTAGTAGCAGCCTGCGCAAGCTTGAGGAGCTAGCCAATGATTCATTCGACATCTATCGTGACCTCTACTATGAAGGTGGTATTTCCAGCGTATACCTTTGGGATCAGGACGATGGATTTGCTGGGGTTGCACTCTTCAAGAAAAGTAAGTCAGCTCCCAGCTAGTTGCCATCCTATTTCTGCTTCGTTATATCTCTACTTCTCGCATACAGTCAGCGAATCCTGGAATTGGCCCTCAACGACGTTCTTCTCAGTATGGTTCAAATTTGCTAACTTGTTCTAGACAGTGAGCGGACTACCACGGAAACCGGTGTTTGGGATAGCATCCATGTTTTTGAAGTGGAGAGGGGCGCGCGGAGGACCGCTCTGTTCCGGGTGACGTCCACGGTAATGCTGGACTTGAACGAGACGAACAGCAAGCTGGGAGAATTGGGTATTAGCGGTAACCTGACACGCCAGACTGAACGAACTTTGCCCATTGAAGATGATGCCTCGTACATTGCCAATATCGGAACACTCGTCGAAGAGATTGAGTCAAAGCTTCGTAATATTCTCAACGAAGTCTACTTTGGCAAAACCAGGGATATTATTGGTGACCTGCGTACTGTAGCCAAGCTGACCGACGTGCGCTCCGAGCGCGCTCTCCAGAGCGAAGTTGCAAAGGGACTCGGCGCATAGTAACAGCTATAAGCTGTCTGATGACCTGGGGATACGCAATGGACAGGAATTGAGGTTGAACTTAGAAATAAGTCTCGAAGCAATGAGAATTGCAGACTTTGGAATCGCTTATCAACTATGAAGTAAGTGGTGACCTTATTTAGCTTACAATTTAATACTATTTAATTCAATTGATCCATGATGGTGTGCTATTGTGTTGGCTTCGGGCTCTGGCTGGTCTAGGCAGATATAATAACACGAGATTTTAATCGTTCACCCTGTCACTCTCAAATACACGAAATGGTTTCAGGTTTTGAATTCGCAGAGAGCTGACGAATAGTGGACTTTTCAGAGTTACGAACCTGGAAAGCTGACTCTACCGCCTAATACTAGTACTTTAGATATTACAGTGTGAACATGCAACTACTATAGTTCTTTATTTTACTCGAAAAATACGTCGGCCGATATTCGAGCTGTGTGAGCCAACAGCCCTAGACAATTCACAGATGCTGCCTCAGTTGAAAATTCAACCCTGCCAAAACGTCAGTGTTCTTCGCTATTATTTTGCGCCTATCTCGAAATCTTCGGGGCCTCGCCTAATCCGAGTTATAGCAAGTAGAAATCTCCATTAAATTAGTGATTAATGATTATTGAGCCAGCGGCGAATGCAAACAAAACTCCCGCATCCTGTAGAGCCAGAAATGCGGCAACAATCCCGCAACCCGTCGGAGACAGGACGTAATGAGCGATGCAACAAGAATAGAGAAATGCACTAGATTACAAAGCAGTGGTGACAGTCATGGACTGAGAATGCAGTAGGATCATTGGTGGCAGATCCTGGCACCAGAGTTCGAGCGACTCAACATACTCGAGTGACTCATCCTCGCTTTTATGGGTACCAGGACTCGGTGCCGGAAGGGTCGAGAAGATGACAACAGAGTATTTCGAGGTCTGGTTCATCATGTCGTTGAGGATGACGTGCTGGGCTTTTGCTGGAAGGTCATTGAAGGAAAGTTCGTACTCGACGTTGTCGGTAGCAGTTTCTGTGAGAGTCAGTGACGTGGTAGATGAGTTGCTTGGTCCTTTAGCCGCTGAACTAGAAAGAGGAGATCGCTGAGATAGCATACTTGTCGCCTGCTCGTCAAAAGTGACTTTACCAGCTGGCGTGAGGCCAGTCAGGCCAGACTTGATAGATGAGGGTCGGGAAGGTCGGTTGGAGGAGGGCGCCGTGGAAGTCTCGTCAAACATAATTGACCGCCGGCCGGCCTCGGGTTCTTCTACAACACGAGTATCAGGCATGGTGTTTCCAAGAAAGTGTGGCTTCAGTTTCTTAGCTTTGGTACTTCCGGTATTCAAGGTAGTAGCACCTGTTGGCAGAATCAGCGACGGTTTCGCTTGTGTCGCGCTGAGAGCGGCAACAGCAATTGCACGGGCTGCATCGGTCGTAGGTTCCGGTGAACTTGACAATGTCGGACGGCTGGAGGATGGTAAACTACCCCCATTGCTGTTCCTCCGACGAACGAACAACCGCGGCTCTTGGACTTCAAAGTTCTCACTCTCATCATCAACGTCCAGCTCAGAATCAGACGCCGACGATTCACTGTCATAGCCACCAGATTTAGAAAGATTGGATTCCATCAGATTATTGGTATGCATTGAAAAGGACACTCCTAGACGCTGGAGTGCTGATACCGTGTGGCGACGTTTTCTGGCATCGATAATTTTGCGCAGCTGATGAGTTGCCTCACCGCCAACACTCTCGTCAGGTATTAAATCACCAACATTCGAGTTGATGTGTACGCCCTGGTGAATATTAGAGGAGCGAGCTTGCTGTACTTCTTTCCACCATTCGTCCTCACCGAGAAGCTTCGACACACGGCCGGTGGTATCGGGCCTGCCATGAATTATGGTCTCATAAGCACAAACATCGCCTGCACTCAAACATAGCACTAGCACCTCTGCATTTATCCGCAGCTTTTCTAGCAGTAACTTGATGCGCGACTCCTCGCTAGCTACGTCTTCGCCAAACTCTACAAACACAACGACGCGCAGAATGTGATTCTTTTTCCAGACAGGAACCGTGTGCAAAATAGCACCGAGCTGGAGAATTAGTGTATACGTGTCAAAGTTCGTTGATAGTGCACTCATGGCGCCATTCTCATCGACAATCTGTGCCGACATTTGAATCGGATAGAGATCAATGTATCCCTTTGTATCGCTGAGCGATGCGCCTAGCGATTCTTTAGTGGGAAATTCCAGACGTGGAAACCCTTTGGCAATGGCAATATTCGCCTGCATAGTCAACAGGTCTTCAATGATGTGAACCCATTCGGTGACGGTGATACTCGGTTCTTTACGACAAGAATCGGTGGGCAGGTCTTCGATCTGAATGGCTTCTTCCGTGGCAGTGCGGGCACTAGTGGCACCACCTTGGCTATCATGGCTTTTGCGCGAGGAATAGTGGTTCTTGAGCTCGAAAAACCCCAGCACGGTGATATTCGGCTTCATGCCGCCGAGCCCAGAACCCAGATAAACGTTCCTAGCCCCCCAGACAACGTTCGGGCCCGCTCCTATCTGGACAAATCCCTTGATATTGCTTACATCACGCAACTTCATCCACGAGTTCTGCTGCTTCTTCATCTCTGGAAACGACTCGGTAAAGTCCTGAGTCACCATAACATGGCCAAGGATATATAAGCCACCTTTTTTCAGGTGGTTGCAGAAATGAATCAAACTCCAGCTTGTTCTGGGATCATCTACTAGCAGCAGAATCTGCGGCCGCCAAAACTTGACGTGATCCTGTCTGAGTCTAAGTAAGTATTTCCGCACCTGGTGATAGATGAGTGTTTGAGAAACATCACCCCATGGCTTCGGTGGTGAGATATAGTGGATGGTCAAAAATAGCATGGTAATCACACAGATCATAGCCGAGGCAGAGATACCGTCAGCAACAAACATGGACACAACACATAGGGCAGCTCCGAGGCCAGCCGACGTCGAGTTGAAGTACTTGAACGAGGGTCGAAAGTTCGGAGCACTGGCTATTTTCAGTAGAAAACAGGCCAAATTCGTCACTACGAACGTCATCAGGTACGCCATGGTAATAAACACAGCAATCTGGTTAATATCAAACAGCAGCGTGATCTGGGTCAGAATATAAGTCAGCAGGATGGCCGGAAGCGGGTTGTCGTCGGTAGAATATCCCTTGGCAAACCACGAAGTGTACGGCAGCAGATTGTCTCTAGCAATTGCCTGAAGCAGCTTGGCTGCTCCGACCACACCCATCAACGCTGAAAACAGCGACGTCGAAAACTCGCCCATGATAATGATCATGGGTGAAATGTTAGAATTTCGGATAATTTCCAGGTCTCGGTACAGCAGATCGCGCGAAGCCGTGGCACCGATTGACAGAATCACTAAACAGTAGCACAGAAACGTCATCAGCAGGCCCCACAGTGTTCCCTTTGGAATACTCTTTGACGGCTCGCGCAAATCGCCCGACATGCTAGCCCCGGCAAAAATACCTGCTGTAGCAGGGAAAAAAATACCAAACATGTCCTGAAAAGTCTCTTTCCCAGGCAACTGCGAGCCGGCAGCGCCCGAGGTGAATCGCGGCAGAAAATTATCCTTGAACGTCGACCACGAGAGACCTGTATAAGCGGCCCCACCAAACCTAGGATCGAAATAGGGCTCTACCAGGAAAGTTGACAGAGGCACTGAAACTGTAGCCACCACCAAAATCACCAGTAGAATACGGGTCGAGCGTGCGAACAGAGACGGTCCCACCACACACACGGCCGTACACAGCGCCAGCAGCACGCTGGCATACAGAAACAGCCACCACCTGCCCTCGGGAAAGACCCGCGCAATCTCTCCGGACTGCATCCCGAAGTTGCTTATCATGGGCTCGCAAAAACCCACCACGTTCATACCACTATAACCCGGTTAGTCTGCATCTATGGTGGACTTCCAACCGGTGGCCGGGGCTCTGCCCCGGACGTCGCTACTCCTCTCGCTGCGCTCGAGGAGGCCACTCCCAAGAGCCCGGAGGGGGCAGGCTCGCGCAGCGAGCACTACGGGGTCCGGGGCAGCGCCCCGGCCGCGCCGCAAGCGCACTCACACCCTTCGGAGGATACAAACCTGTTGAGCACCTGGCCGATGTAGAAGATGACACCGATGCTGCCGCCGAACTCGGGGCCCAGGCTGCGACTGATCATGTAGTAGGCCCCGCCGCCGCGGACGGTGCCGTTGGTGGAGATGGCAGAGATGGAGAGGGTGGTGAGCAGGTTGACTCCATACGAGGCCAGTAGCAGGACCATCATGCCAAGGACGCCTGTTTGACCGAGAATGAAGCCGAAACGCAGGAACATGAGGATCGAGAGCACGTTCAGGAACGTGGGCACGAACACGCCCTCTAAGGTGTCCATTTTGCTGGAGCTCGCACCCGGGTGTAGCTTCTCCTGCTGCTCCTCCACAACCGTGATGCTTCTATTCAGCCCATGAGCTGTTTCACCCGTAGCGGCTCCATAGTCGGGTTTGTTCTTGCGGTGTAGCAGACTAGTTCGGCTGGTAGCATTGTCGGTGTCTAAAATGTCCCCTCCACGAGACTCGAGGACATGAATGTTCTTCGTGCTCAGGAGTGCACTATCATCCAGGGCGATTTTGGGCGAGGTGGATCTGGAGATCATCGAGCTGGTCGCACTCCCCGTGCTGGCCCCGGCTCCAAGGCCGCTGCCGGTGCCTGAGCCCTGACCACTTGTACCATAACCGTTGCCATTATCAGAGACAGACAATGGTTTGCCAGGCATCATTGGCTAGTGCAATCGTTCCGGTTCTGCTCGTGCTTAATGAGCCTCGATGCAGATGTTGACAAATCTGATCCAGAAGCCTGCTCCAAGAGCCTGATCCAGAAGCCTGATCCAGAAGCTTGATCCAGAAGCTTGATCCAGAAGCTTGATCCAGAAGCCTGATCGCCAGAAGACTGATCCCGATGATCCAGGTGATCCAGTTCCTCTCAGTCCAGCCAATGCAATGACCGCTAACTCACAGCCAAAGTAAATATAGCGGGCTATTAAGTTTGATAAAGCGAGCTGGGTCCAATTAGACGGCCTCAACTACCTTATCGCACCGCTGCGAGATAACCAAGCCGGTATCGCCCTCTCAGCGTGTGCGCGGCGCTATGCACCCTGCCGGACCCTGGGCACCCTAACCGGCCAGCCCCTGCCGATCCCCCTGAGGCGCCCCGGCTGCCGGAGGCGCCACCGCAGAGTCCAGGACGTGACATGTGACACTCAATGACTGAAATTGAATAGATAAGGTGTTGGCCCAGATCTAGGCAGCCAGCCTGTAGGCCAGGGGGTGGTGGGAAGGCAGAGATGCGAGACAATGTGCTGGAGAGCTTTTCTCTGTTCATTAAACACAATCAAACTGGGTCATCCGTGGAAGTTCCACCGAGCGGTAGATCTGATGGCGCTGCCTCATGTGCTGTGCACAACCGAGGCCGGTGCGCAGTCCCTGGAGCGACGCTCGCGCAGCGAGCACTGCGGGGTCCGGGGCAGCGCCCCGGCCGCCGGAGGCACTCTGACGCCCTCGGGCGACTCAGCCCTTCTGGAAAGCAAACACGGTGTAGATGCCGGCGGCTTCGCGCTGGTCGCCCTCGATGCCGGGAGTGCCGTCGTCTTTGTAGACCTTGAGGATGCGGGAGAAGAAGCGGATGCGTTCGCGGGTTCGCGGCTGGGCAAGCTGGTCGTCGAAGAAATCGAGGAAGTTGCTGCGCAGGATGAGGTGGAGGCCGTACTCTTTGGCAAGGGCTGTGAAGGCGTCGAAAGGGACCATGAACTCGGCAACGTTGGTCACAGCATCCTGCAGGAAGAAGTTGTATTTGTAGCCGTAGACGTTGCTGAGGTCGGCGGCAGTTTTCGGCGGGTCGCTTTCAAACTGGATTCTGTAGACAGAATTTCCCCATTCACGGCTACCTGGCGGCAAGCGTGAAATGTGCTCTAGCAGTTTGTTGCTGTCAGGAGTAGTACCTATGAAAATAGACCGTGGTTTCAGTGCCCGTGATACATTGGAGAGCATCATGCGAGCACGCTGTTCGTTTTCGTATGAGTAGTGCAGGGTGAACTGGCAGGAAACTAAGTCCACCGGGAAGGCCTTGGGATGCACAATATCTTCAATGGCCTGTTCAAAAGCATCGCCAACACATAAATCGGCCCAAAAGGTCTTGTTACGCAGGTTGTGGTAGCGCTCCTTGGCCTGCTCTATACTGACGTTGGCTATGTCTACGCCTATTAGGCCGCCGATGCGCTGTTTGAGCCATTTCTGTAGGTCACCGCCTTTTCCACAGCCAATATCCAGTACCACCTGGTCTGGTCTGGAATAGGTTTGAATTAGAACCGATTTAATAAGGTTGTTGAATGACCGTAATTTGAAAATAGGAGACTGCGTGCGCTCCTGCACTGAAGTATTGGGTCGTGCGTTATAGTGTCTGCGGATGTCTTCAGCAGTGGCTTTGTCAAGCTTATTTCGCAATTCGAGAGCCTTTTTATCTCGTTCACCTGCAGAAACTCTTCTAGACGGCTTCTTCAACTTTCTTGGAGGGGACTGGGGCGGGGAGGTCGGTCCACGCTTAGCATTTTCTCTTTTTTGTTCTGGGGCGCGTTTTAGATTATCAGAACGGGAATTCGTGACAGCTGCTGCAGTGGTGTTACCGGTATCAGAATTCTTTTCGGTCTTCTGGTGCCCTTGAGTTCCAATAGAGCTCTTGTTCTCAGGCTCTTCGCTTTTCGTTCCACTATTACTTTCATTGATTTCACTCCTATCCGCTTTGCGCTTCGCACTACCCTCACCACTGCCCTCCCCACTGCCCTCCCCACGGCTCTTCGCAGTACCCTCCCCATTACTTTTAGGAGTACCTTCCCCACTGCCCTCCGCGCCCTCCGCGCTGCCGTTCGCACTGCCCTTCGCACTGCTCTTCGCACTGCCGTCCACACTGCTCTCCTCAGTACTCTTTTCGCTGCTCTTTTCGCTGCTCTTTTCATCTGCTTCTCGACTAGCTGTTCTGGCGCCTTCGTCGGGGCTGGCAGGTCGACCACTTACGGCAGTACTGACGCCATTCGGAGATTTCTCGTTGGAAGCGGTGGAGCCACTCGGAAGATGCCTGGCAGGGCTCTCAGGCTCTGTACTACCATCGTCATCATCCACTTTCTGCACACTATTGCCAGTCTCGATTCTCACAGGAGCCTCGTCCTCGGTATCTCCCGACTCGTCGCCAGTGGCTGTCGCTGTCGCTGGGTAAGCCCTATTCTTGTGATCTCTTTCATCGGCGCTGTTCTCAGTGGATGCATTCCATGCATCTCGCGCCGGGTCGTACATATCTGTCTGCTTGTCTGTTTGTCTGTCTGTTTGTCTGTCTGTTTGTCTGTCTGTTTGTCTGTCTGTTTATGTGTGCTCTCTTCACACAGAGATCAACGGAAATTTGATTTGTGGCCTTGAAGATGATTTATCTGAACTGAATAGCACAATATAATATCAACGTGCAAAGTGCGGACTCCTCCTCGAGCTTCACGAATTATAATATGAAAACTGCCTGCAGAAGAGATACATAACCGGCCCATTTTGAGCCAGCCTAGTTCATGTTCGTCCAGGCAGATCCGAGCACTCTGTACTCGACGGTTGATACTGAGATTCTCGCAATGTCGGCAGTAGCAAAGCTGATCTACTTTGTTTCCGTGCTGGCGCTGATTCACTCGGCGTATTCGGCCTATGAGTTTTCAAGGTTTACAAAGAGACAGCCAGTGACCTCGTCCCTACTCGGCCTCGAGCTCCCACCAGACGTAAGTACGCTACCGCACGTCTCAGGTGCCAATGGCTGCCCTTATTCCAACCTCTGTTCTCTGTTTCGTGTCTCACATCACATACTAACGGATGCCTTTAGATCCAGATTGAAGCGCTGCTAGGCGTAGCGCTGTCGCTGGTAGCGGCCATTGTGGAGTCGGCCGGCTCGCTCAGGCCCATCGCATTCTCCGCAGCCATGAAGGACCTGCAGTCCAAAGGCAAAAAGTAAGCTTCGACGATATCTCCGCAGCTGGAGCCCTGTCCCGGACCCCGCTGCTCCTGCTGCGCAGGAGACGGGCTGGCTACGCGAACATACTAACTTTGGCCCAGCCCCTACGTCGCACTCGAGACGCGGCCCGTGTTCCAGGACATCCTGGCCAAGCGCCGCGAGTTCTCCGAGTGGGCCAAGCAGAAGAGCTCATAGCGCCCTCTGCCCGCTGCTGGCAAACCATGACATTTTTCTACCCCCTTCCTACCTCCGGTGGCTGGGGCGCTGCCCCAGACCCCGTTGTGCTCCGCAGCGCGGAGCCCCAGGGATTGTCGGCCCGACTCGAGCGCCAGCGAGAGGAGCCACGGGGTCCGGGGCAGCGCCCCGGCCGCCGGAGGCATTCCCTCGCGCCTCGGGCAGCTGGGGCGCTGCCCCAGACCCCGTTGTGCTCCGCTTCGCGGAGTCCTAGGGCTTCGTAGCCCGACCCGAGCGCCAGCGAGAGGAGCCACGGGGTCCGGGGCAGCGCCCCGGCCGCTGAAGGCACGCCCGCCGGCGTCTGACACTCATATTGATAAATTGTCCTATAGATAAATGGGGGGAGAGCATTGGTGGAGAGGGCTAGTATTCCGGCTTCTGGAGGTTGGAGTCGCCGCCTGTGAGGCCGCCGGCCTTGAGCTCGTAAGAGGGATCCTCGAACGAAGGGTCGGCGCGCGTGAAGGCCTGGGCGCCGGTCTTGGCCTGGAAGAGCTTTTTGAGCTCGACTTTGGGCAGCTCGAGCCCGACGTGCTGGGCGGCCGGATGGTGGGTGTAGTCGCCGCCGACCAGGCTCGAGACCTTGGGCCGGTCTCTGTAGCCAGCAGGGACGCTTTGTTCGACCGAACCCCCTTCGACCTGGAACTCTTTAGCTGCGTCCTTATTGGCCTGGTCGACAATGTGCGATAACGCACGGTCGCCCTCAGATTCGTGGCCGGCCCCGGGTCCACCAGGGTACTCGAAGCGGCCGTGCTCAAGAGCGTCTTCTTGGGCACGGACGGATCTGGGCAGAATCACCGCGGGGTCCTTGGTAATAGACACAAAATCGCTGCCTAGACTAGACACCTCAGGATGACCAGGCCCAACGGTGGTGAACTTTGGGGAGTCGCTGGGCAGAACGTCCTTGCCGTCGTCTGAGCCGGCAGACGAACGACGACGGCCAGTGAACAAATCAGCAATGGACGAGCGTCGTCGTCCAGAGCCTTGGCCATCGGAAGACCCGGTCATAGAAAACGCCACGTCTCCTGTATGATGACTACGGGGAGTAACACGATTGTAGTAGTTAGCGCCACTACGCTCACCATCACTAACAGAGGCAAACTGAGCAGAAACGCGAGCAGCATCGTCAGCACTAACAATACCATGGACATCCATACCTTGACTAGCGCCCGAACCATACTGGCTGTTCGACTGGCCAGCCACAGTATCATCGGAAAAACGAGCCTCTGTAGTGGGTCCAGGATTCGCGGCAGCATGGGCCGCCTGAGTGGCGTTGGTTTTAGGGTCCCACGGGTTGACGAGCTCGCTTTTCTTCTTCAGCAGCGATTTCTGAACTGCTTCGGGTAGATGGGCAATGGACTTCTTGCGAACTTGTTCCCGAGTAGCCTCGTCCTTGATAACAATGTTCTTGCCAGTCTCTGGGTCAAAAGCGATATTAGGACCGCCGCTCTTGGACTTGAATCTGAAATCCTGGTCTGCAATTTCAGCGTGCGTGTCGAACGTCTCAGTAGTGCTGCTGCTACGTCTGTTGTTGCTAGCACGACGAGGCTTGTCGGCCATAGGCCCGCCATCAGGAAGAGCTCCAGGCACCGAGCTCTGTGGACTCGACTCCGGGCCCCTGCGGAACACTCCCAGGAGCGAATCCTTGAAGCTCTTTCTGCGCTCGCCCGTTGAGCCCCCGCTGTCGCTGCGCTTGTCACGACTCGAGCTGATACCCACGCTCGACAGCGAAGTCGGCTCTACCGAATCGTCAATAGCGCTATCGTTATACGCCGGCCCCTGCGAGCCTGTGCCCGGACGGAGCGCCTCCAGCTTCTTATCAGTGCTCTCGGCCATCTTGCTCGTTACCTTTTGAGACTGGTCAATTATCTTGTTCTTCTCGAGCTTCACTTTGTCGGCCAAACTGGGGTCCTGCTCTCTCGTTAGCTCTGGTTCCCCTACCAGGGGGAGATGCCTCCGGCGGCCGGGCGCTGCCCGGACCCGTAGCTCCTCTCGCTGCGCTCTAGGAGGCCGCTCCACCGGGACAGACGCTCGCGCAGCGAGCACTACGGGTCCGGGCAGCGCCCGGCCGCCGGAGGCAC
>JAKTSR010000252.1:0-18037 GCA_030580325.1 Sugiyamaella sp. yHKS617 | reverse complement strand
GTTCGGCTCCGCGTTCGGAGGTACACCGCCTTCGGCGATTGGGGCGCTTCCCCAGACCTGCGCTCGAGGAGAGTCGACTCCAGTGACTCTGAAGACCTGGGGACAAAGGCCTGGCCCGGCTCGGGGACCCGCCAGCACTCCTCGAGCGCAGCGAGAGGAGCTACGGGGTCTGGGGCAGCGCCCCAGTCGCCGAAGGCGTGCGCCCCCACAACAGGCGAGCTCCTCCGACCGCCACCCAAGGACCGGGCGGTTGAAGGTCGAGTGGGACCCACGGCCCTGGCTACCGCTGGGCCGGAACCTCTGCGCGGCTGACTGGAGCGGCTAGGGGTCCCGGCGACATGAGCTGAGATAGACTTGCATGAATAGATGCATGCCGGATAATGGGATCTGGTGAAGTGAAAAAGTCGTGGACGATCCATGTTTCAGTAGACTTTCTGTGTTAAGTTTTTGGTAGGGTTTTGGAGAATATTCCGGACAGACGGCATGGACGAGATCGAGAGGCTCGAGGTTCTGTCGCTGGTGTCCCGGCTGACGACAGAGCTCAGGAACTACGTGGGTGCGGCCGACACCAGCTTGGCAGAGTTCATAGTGCATCTCCACGGAGAGAGCCATAAGGAGGCCCTGGCTGAACTCGGTGGCAAAGGCGATATCGAGGCCAGTCGAGTACATATTTTTGAGGCAAAGCTCGGCGAGCACTATGCTACTTTCCCCATTGATTTTGTACACCACATGGATCAGTTGATATCTGGCATGCACCCCGAGTTCCGGAAGGCTAATCGAAATGGCAGCAAGACCACTGTGCGTCGAGACAACGAGTACGATGGACAACATCATAGGTCGACTAAAGAAAAGGAAGAAATATTCCGAGGACTGGCTATTCCAGATAAACCGGTGGAGCGGACTGAACAGCCCAGCGGCACCTCTGTTTCGAACAACAGCCGAACCAGGGGCCGCAGTCGAAGTCCAGACAGAATTCAATCGAGAGAACATAACATCATTTCCAGTAGGAGCAGAAGTCCATACCGACAAGGGTACCGCGGCGCGGATAAGAGCACCTCGTGGCGCGACCGCGACAATTACTACGGCCGGGACCGAGATGACCGGGATGACTGGTACGACCGTTCGCGCGATAACGACAGATATAGCAGTTCGCGTGATAGCGATAATCATGCTCCCAGACGCTACGACGACACAAGGTACCGTTCACGCTCACGCTCGTGGTCTCCCGATAACGGGCGATACGACGCCCGGCGCGACGGGCCCAGCGACCGACGCCAGCCAGAGCAGTACAGCCGGTCACGAGATGGCGACGACCGGTACGACTCCCGTCGTGAGGGTTACGTGCGGAGCGAAGAGCACCTCGGCCGTCGGCTTGGCCGCGAATCGCCGGACGGGACAGGCGGTGACGACGACCGCCGCGGCCGCAGCAGGATACGCTCCGACAGCCCGCTCGAAAGCAGATTCAACCCTAACAGGACGGATCCCGTGGTCAATGAAATATACGACGGCCGCGTAGTTGGCATCACTCCCTACGGCGCCTTCGTAACCCTCGAGGGCCTCGCAAAGAAAAGGGACGGTAAGTACAACTGGGCTGGGAGCTGCGCGTCCGGCGGCCGGCGGGCCCCGCCCCGGACCCCGCTGTGCCTGCTGCGCGAGCGCCACTCCCGAGAGTGGCGCTCCTCAATCGCTTCGCTTGGCCTCCGGCCGCCAGAGGCGTGCAGGGATGCATCCGGTTCTCCGGCGCTCTGCGCGAGCGCTTCTCCAGGGAGTGGCCCTCCTCTCGCTGCGCTCGAGGAGCAGCGGGGTCCGGGTAGCGCCCCGGCCGCCGGAGGCATCCCTGGCTGGGCCGAGGGGGTTGTGACTAACGTGGCAGGCCTTGTTCATATCTCGCAGCTGGCGGAAGAGCGGGTGAAGCATCCGTCGAATGTTGTTCGTTTCGGACAGAGCGTGAAGGTGAAGGTGCAAAAGGTTTATGGGGACAAAATCAATCTCTCAATGAAGGAAGTGGATCAGAGAACCGGGCGGGATTTGGCCCCGGCGCGACCGCCAAAGTCAGAAGGGACTGGTGCTAACTCGGGTCGTTTGGGAGGAGGCCCTGACAGAAATGGTAGTGGGGACGGTGCTGGGGATTCCGCTCCGGCCAGGAGACGGAAGCGCCTAACTTCGCCAGAGAGGTGGGAAATCCGACAACTGATTGCGAGCGGTGCCGTTTCGGCAGCAGATTACCCAGATCTTCAGGAGGATATTGACGACTTTACGAATACGACCGAGAATTTAGAACCCGAGATTGATGTCGACATCGAAGTACGAGAGGAAGAACCGCCATTTCTGGCGGGTCAGACGAAACAGAGCTTGGAATTGAGTCCTATACGCGTTGTCAAGGCTCCAGATGGGTCGCTCAACCGAGCGGCCATGACGGGCGCCGAAATGGCTAGAGAACGAAGAGAAGCAAGACAGTTGCAACAACGTCAGGCTGAGCAGCAGCTCAAAGTTGCTCAGAGACAGAGTCAGGCAAAATCAGACGACCCGTTTGCTGCTAGGGCTGCTATGACGACTGCCAATAATGAGGCACTCGCATCGGCGGTGGCAGCAGCAGAATGGAAGAAAGCAAATCAGAATGTCACTTACGGAAAACGAGTGACAATGAGCATAGAAGAACAGAGGAAATCGCTGCCTGTATATAATCTACGGGAGGAGCTTATTCAGGCGGTGGCGGCTAACCAGATCTTGATTGTCGTTGGTGATACAGGCTCAGGAAAAACAACGCAAATCACCCAGTATTTATATGAAGAAGGATTTGCAAAGAACGGAAAAATTGGCTGCACGCAGCCTCGACGTGTTGCTGCACTCTCAGTGGCTAAAAGAGTAGCTGAAGAAGTGGGTACTAAACTGGGCGATGAAGTCGGATATTACATCCGGTTTGAAGACTGCACGAGCAGTAAAACCAAGATCAAGTACATGACCGACGGTATGTTGCAGAGAGAGGCTTTGCTGGATCCAGATATGACCCAGTATTCTGTTATCATGCTTGATGAGGCACACGAGCGAACGATTGCGACAGATGTTTTATTTGCTTTGCTGAAGAAGGCTGCTCGGCGCAGACCTGATTTGAAGCTTATTATCACATCGGCGACGCTCGACGCAGAGAAGTTTTCCGAATACTTCTACGAGTGCCCTATATTGCATATTCCTGGGAGAACGTTTCCGGTTGATATCATGTTCACTAAGGAGCCTGAGTTCGATTATCTTGAAGCTTCGCTCATGACGGTTCTTCAAATTCATTTATCTGAACCACCAGGTGATATCCTTCTTTTCCTTACAGGTCAGGACGAAATTGACACTGCCTGCGAAACCCTGTTTGAACGAATGAAAACTCTAGGAGACGATATTCCAGAACTGATTATTCTCCCTGTGTATTCGGCTCTCCCCAGTGAAATGCAGAGCCGCATTTTCGAGCCAGCTCCTAAAGGAGCTAGGAAAGTTGTCATTGCTACGAACATTGCTGAGACATCAATCACGATCGATGGTATTTATTACGTTGTTGATCCCGGTTTTGTAAAAGTTAATGCTTATGATCCAAAACTGGGTATGGATTCTTTGGTCATTTCGCCTATTAGTCAAGCTCAGGCGAACCAGAGATCTGGCCGTGCCGGCCGTACTGGTCCAGGTAAATGCTATCGTTTATACACGGAATCGGCTTTCCAGAATGAAATGCTTCCTAACACCATTCCCGAGATTCAGCGACAGAACTTGTCTAACACTATCCTGATGTTGAAAGCGATGGGAATCAATGACCTTCTCCATTTTGACTTTATGGACCCTCCACCGTCGAACACCATGTTGACCGCGCTGGAGGAACTGTATCAGTTATCAGCCCTTGATGGTGAGGGACTTTTGACAAGATTAGGACGAAAAATGGCCGACTTCCCAATGGAACCGGCCATGGCGAAAGTACTAATTTCATCAGTAGAAGGAGGATGTGCCGAAGAAGTCTTGACGATTGTTTCTATGCTGTCTATGCAATCGATTTTTTACAGACCCAAGGATAAAAAGGAGCAAGCCGAACAGAAAAAAATGAAATTTCATGATCCTACTGGCGACCATCTCACCCTACTTAATGTATACAACTCATGGAAGCGCAGCGGTCAATCAAAAGCGTGGTGTGTGGAGAATTTCATTCAGGAAAGGACCATGCGCCGGGCGCAAGACGTTAGAACACAGCTGTTGTCAATTATGAAAAGGTACCACCATCGAATTGAAAGCTGTGGAGATAATCTAGACAAGGTGAGACGTGTTCTGTGTAGTGGCTACTTCCGTAATTCAGCGCGCAAAGATCCCCAGGAAGGATATAAAACACTGGTGGAACAGACACCTGTCTCGTTGCATCCTTCTTCTGCCCTTTTCGGTAAGCATGCTGAGTACGTGATCTATCATACTCTGCTATTGACGACGAAAGAATATATGCAGACTGTGACGACAATTGACCCCCAGTGGCTGGTTGAGGCAGCGCCCACATTCTTCAAAGTGGCAGACGCTCACAATCTCAGTAAACGCAAGCGCAACGAAAAAATTGAACCTTTGTTTAATCGGTTCGCTGCTGATAAAGATGAATGGCGTATTAGTGCACAGAAAAAGCAATATAGGTAGCTATTTTTTTCCTATATTCCTAGATATGTCAGTGTAATATATTATAGCACCCACTAGCAGGTGTTAATGTTTTTTTACTTTCTTTCTCTAGTCGAACGACTGGCTTAAACTGTTGCCTTAACATCCGTTGTCAAGGATATCTCTTTCATGTTCAGAGCTGATGCCAGCCTAGCCGATAAGTCCTCAATATAGCTTTGGTCTATAGATTCTAAATGAATGTCGCGGTGACAAGTGACGAGTTTCCATGGTACATGATAGGGTGCTGTCAACAAGCGCCACATGGCACGGAGCAACAATTTAAGTCATTCAGTCGGTCGTGACTGAAATTATGCTGTATAACAACCAGTAAAATAAATAAATAATGTGCTACAAATGTAGAAATCTGTGCAGCAATCTACTTCCCCCGACTGGTTCCTCGTGCTCCACGGGCTCCACCACGACCTCCGCGGGAAGCACCTTGACGACTACCACGTCCTCCACTCCCAGGCTTAGTGAACTTTTTGAAACCTTTCGCAGGCTTTCCCGCTTCTCTGTGATGTGGCAGATTCACCGAGCCGTATGTCCTTGAGTGACCATAGACAGCCGATCCTGAGGGTGTAGGCGGCCGTCTGGGGTTCAGTTTTCTCTGCTCACGGGTCTTCTTTCCCGGACGGGCTCTCCGTTTCCGGTTATCTATCTTAGTTTGTTCTGCCAGTTTCGTGTAATCGATGACCCTCCAAGGCATGGTCATGCCAGGCAAAGTGACTGACGAGTTCTGGATAACAAAGTCTCCAGATACAGCTATAGATTCATATTGGGCTCTGGCTTCTGGAGATGAATGATAGAAATAGTACGAATCTGGTCTATCTTTTGATACGACTAGATCCATATCTTCATCACCGATGATGACTTTTGTCGCTAATATCGAAGTCGAGGCACCTTCATCACTCGTATTTTTACGGTTGCCACTTACATCCTCGCTTTTTCCTTTAGCAGCAACACTGGCCCCTCCAAACAAAGGGAAAAAGTATGCCCCTTCTTCTTCTTCTTCTGCTTCCTGAGCTACGGGGCTGTCGCTCTCAACATCTACAGCCGTAAATTCAAGATTGGGGACATAACTACGATCCTGCTGCTCGGAGTCAGTAACTTGCTGATCCTCCTCATTGCCTGCGCGGTACAGATCCTTCCGGCTAACTCTGACTGTGTCGGAAGGGGCCTCCAGTCGGTTGGACTTTGGCATCTTGCTGAATTAAGATGAGTTGTGCATCGAGCGTATAAATTGAAGATCGTCAGTCAGGGGAATCCCGTGAAGTAAAATTATCAGCCGTATCAGAGCGTCCGGTTTCAGCACCTTATTTTTCTCGCACGAAAAACGTTTTCGAGACTGGAAATAGCGGCATAGTCCCTTGAACCGGTAGATTTTCGTGTCAAGTTTTCAATTTCAGGTCGAAGGTTGTAACTCTTGTCCCATATATCTACAATCATAGATGCATGGATCTTCATAATCTGACCTGCATGGCGCGCGGATCTACGCACTGTGCCCCTCCCGTTATTCCTGCTCAGCTTGAGGATGGACCCCAAAAGCGAGTGCAGAGTCTGAAGGAGGAAGTCAAGGTCATAGGTGCCTGGTGATAGTTCTATTTAATTTATAGTTTCCAGGGCGAGGAGCAGTAGTCTCTAGGATTAACAGTCATCGGACTTTTCCTCCGAGCTCACTGCCAGGCAAGTCGTAAGTCTGCTTGCTCACATTAATACTACTTATACGGCCCAGAATCACAACGGACTTTTAAGATACCTCCTTTGATCGGGCGCTAGCTGAGTCAGTCTGGTGTCGATACTTGGGCGGTGGTTCAACCAGGAACAAGTTAAAAAACCCTCAGTTATAATCAACTGATGAACATTGCAGAACACAACAACTATTTACTGGCAATCGCATATTCGTGGAGCAATACCGTATCCAAGCCCGAGATATTCACCATCTAGTTCTCATCGTAGGCAAATTGAGACCAATAAAGGGTTCCCAGGTGTCCACTTCCACGCAGTCGCGTCCAAGAGAGCCAGCGAGGTCATGAGCAGCGCCCCGGCCGCCGGAGGCATTCTCGCGAGAGATACAGCGAATAAATAAATTTTGGGTCAGCGAGACAGGGGCGCCACTGCATTGAGCATGACCTTGACCTCGAGCCCGTTACTGTCCACGCCGCCACCGTTGACGACGGCAGTACGGATGATTTCCTGAAGTCGGGTCGAGTGCGGGGCCCAGGCTTGGGCCGTGGCCGGGTTACGCGACATGAAGTCGCGGACTTTGGCATCCAGTCCAGAAGAAACATCACGCCAGTAGCTTGACACGAGTGTAGTTATGTCCAGATGCTTTTTGACGTAGGGTAGTAGTGAGATCTCGGTCGCTGTAGCCGAAGTACTAGATGGCGCTGATGTTGATGTTGAGATGTCGCCACCAGCGACAGAGACAGTCGAGGATTCCAATACAGAGCTGATGGCAACGAGACTACGAGCTCTATTGCGCGCGTCGCTCGATGCACCCTCCATACCAGCAATGGATCTAGAAAGTGATTTTGAGAAATTGGAGATAGTCGAAGTGATCTGGCCCCGGAGATAAGTGTCTATAGACGTGATCAATGACGATGGGTCGAGCAGATACAGGGTCTTAAACGCCGCTCCAAGATCGGATTTATCTTGCAGAAGCGTGAATGACCTGATGCGGTGCAGGCATTGGGTCTTGATATTGTCCTGGATCCAGTTTAACGAGTTCTCATGAGCTCGGATTATCTGCAGACTCTTCAAACTGGGATTGAGCTCCAGCTGTCGGCGTAGCTCAATTATGTTCAGCACCGCCTTGTAATTAGCTTCCGCAGCATTGGATCCCACCAGTGTCGACAGTTGGCGTGCCAGGTACAAATACCAGGTCAGGGCCCGCAACATTCCCGAAGTCAGGTGCAGTCGTTTGAGCGCAGTGTGCATTTTCTGGGCATTCTCATAAGGCCTGACGACGTCTCGCTCGAGCTTCGAGTACGAGAAATTCACATGATCCAACGACGACTTCAGCGACTTCAGCGCACCCTCGGCTTTCTTGACATTCCTCGCCTGGTCCAGCAGGTCTTCGTAGTTGTCAGTCGAGATATTCGACATCAGCTGCTCCACTTCCTCGATCTCGTACCCCAGCCGCCGGCTGGCAGCAGACAGGTCCACATCAGGGTCGGTGGGCGTATTTGTAGCCAGAACCAGCGAATTGGCATACGCCACGGGTGAGAAATCAGCCGCCAGAAACGCCTCGTACCCGCTCTCCTCCTTCGACATCTGAGCACTCTGTTTACCTCTTCTCTATCGGCATCGCTGATTTATCTGCGTGTCCGAAGTAGCCGCCTGCGCGCAAGTGCACCACTATCGAAGGGGGCCTCCGGCGGCCGGGCGCTGCCCGGACCCGTTCTGCTCCGCTTCGCGGAGCGTCTGGCCCAGGGGGCCGACTCGAGCGGAGCGAGAGGAGCGGGAGGGTCTGGGGCACAGCCCCAGAGAGCCAGTGAGGCTCTTGAGCACAGCCGCGGGCAAGAGGGGTCGAGACGCCTCCGGCGGCCGGCCGCTGCCCGGCCCCGTTGCGCTCCGCAAATCGGAGCCCTTGGCCCAGCGCAGATCGACTCGAGCGGAGCGAGAGGAGCCGGGGGGTCAGGGGCACAGCCCCAGAAAGTCAGGGGCAGCAGGGCACGTGACGGTGCAGGTGCATTATCACGGCGATCGTTTTTAAAAGATAACTGAAACTTTTCGAGATCTGCATTGAGTGTGCGGTCTTAGAGCGGTCGAGACGGGAGCAATGTCGTTTCAATTCGGGTTTTCCGGGGACGATATCGAGGAGGATGAGGTCGCAATGGGAGTGAACGACAGCGGGACAGAGAAAAGGGGAAGTGTGGATTTTAGAGCGTTTATGGAAACGGAGGCTGCCGTAGAGGCCGAGTATGAGCCGCGACTGTTCACGACAGAGGAGCTGCTGCTACCACAGAGCCCTATCCGGATGAGCTATTCGCTGACGGAGCTGGCTGTCAGTGGCGCAGAGTCACTGATACCACGGAGGGACCTGTATGATGTCAAATATCAGCTCATGAAGCAGGACTCGCTGACAGCGACAGAGGAGATTCTACTGGGAACTACGAACGAAGACGTACGGGCTGCTACTTACGAAGGTGGGCTCAAGGTCTGGGAGTGCAGTTTCGACCTGGTCAAGGTTCTGGGCGAACAATTGTCAGAAAGCCCCAGGACCATCCTCGAGCTGGGGTGCGGAGCCGCTATTCCCAGCAGCTTCCTGTTCCAACAGATCCTGGTAGGCGGAGTGCGCAATGTCAAGCTGGTATTGGCTGACTACAACGATAGTGTACTACGATTGGTTACCGCGCCGAATATGTTTCTGACTTGGGCGTGTTTGAACAAAAGGGCGTCGCAGGACGACCAGGACCTCAACGAGATAGATATCACGCCTGATCTGATTGAAGAGTTCAAGACCGACCTCGAGGCACGGGGAATCGAGCTGCAGTACATCTCTGGCGCCTGGTCGCCACAGTTCGTTCGCTTACTCAACCAAAAGTTCCAGCTCATTCTTGCATCCGAAACCATCTACTCGCTGGACACCCTTCCTACCTTCACCGACACCCTCCTCAACTGCATCGACCACCCTGCCAACGGCTACGCACTGGTGGCCGCCAAAAAAATATATTTCGGAGTCGGCGGCGGCATCCCCGACTTCGTCACTGCACTGGAAGCGCGCCGGGCCCAGCACATGTCCGTATTCGACGACGCTGCCGGTGTCGGTCGCGCCGTGCTCCGCGTCGCTATCTAAGGGCACCAGGTCCCGCCCAGACCGGGCCGCCCTCCGCTACGCGGAGAACCTTCTGTAATGAAATGAAAGCATCCTCTGTCCGATGTGGACCTGGGTCTAATCTGTCCTGTCAGTATGCGCCCAGCGGTCTCCGACTGCGGGTAGGGGATGCCTCCGGCGGCTGGGGCGCTACCCCCGTAGCTCCTGCTTCACAGGAGGTGTCTCCCGGGAGTGGCCCGACTCGAGCGCAGCGAGAGGAGCAGCGGGGTCTGGGGCAGCGCCCCAGCCGCCGGAGGCATGGCGAGAGTCAACTCACATTGGCCATTATCTCCACGGGCGGTTTGCAGCGGTGCGCGGTGCGGGTCTGGATGTCCGTGAGGCCGGTTGGGGTATTCGGGACTTGCCGGCACTGGAGGTTGCAGGCGAGGTGGTGGTGGCCGGCGTGGAGCTTGTGGGTGGTTGGAATCTGGAGTGCTGGGCCGATGGGGCCCCGTACCTTCCAGCAGCAGTCCTGGTAGAGGCTGGTTGTGCTTGGAAGTTGGACTTGACGGTAGTGGCGGCAGGACGAGGACCTGGTCGAGCGGCCCCGTGGACACTCGAGCCGGCGCTGGGGCCGAAACGCGGGGACTCGTTGTCGTCAACTACCGTCATCAACGTCATGTCGCTGTAGTCGAAATTTGACTCGTCAGCCTGATTCTGCTGGTGCTCCGTGCTATGGACATGTGGGTTATTATCCTGCCCAGTGCCTTGGTTGTCGTCTTCCCGCTCTTGCGTGAAAGCCTCTGTATTGGGAGCCTCGGTGAACTCGACGCACCAGGCGTTCATTTTGACGCTGTGAAGAAACGCAGAGAAGCTCTCATTGAAATCAGTCAAGCTGTTGTGGACTTGGTTCAGTCGTTGTAGATTAATGTCAAGAGTGGCTAGTCCATCTGCCAGTTCCTCGATACGCCGAGCCCCGCCCGTCTGGATCGGCTGTAGAAGCACCACGTCCAGGCCCAGCTTGTTGGTATCCAGTGGGAAGTGTCCGTGGGACGTGAAAGAAGAGGCCGAATTCGATCTCCTGTGCGGTGTAGACGGCACCAAGCCGCTGTTTAAGTCGTATTTTCCTGGTGTTGACACCTGATCCATGTTGTACAAGTTCAATTCTCTCTCGCAAGTAGTCTAGTACTCTAGAAAGGTCGTAAGATCTTCTTAAACCTTACTGGTTTGCTGCTTCGTGTCTTCGGCTAAACAACCAGGCTACCTAAATCCAAAGCCAATTTAGCTTCTCTGTCTGGATTATATATTCGGCCTACTAGTGGCAAATAGATTTGTCAGGTTTGATCAAATGTAATATCAACTAACAAAAATATGGATCCTGATCTCCAAACGCGTCCTAATTAGGCAATATGTCAACTACAGTATCTCTAGTATATACGTCACGTGATATTTCAAGTTCTCAGCTCTGGCCCAATGACGACCAATACTATCGCAAAACGCACGGTAATCTTGATTTATCTCTATGGTAGAGACTTTATTAACAGTTAACAACTGTTAACTGTTCTTAATTGTTCATAACTGTTCATAACTGTTCATAACTGTTCATAACTGTTCATAACTGTTCATAACTGTTCATAACTGTTCATAACTGTTCATAAGTGTTCATAACTCATAACTGTTCATAACTGTTCATAACTGTTCATAACTGTTCATAACTGTTCACAACTGTTCATAACTGTTCACTGTTCATAAGTGTTCATAACTCATAACTGTGCATAACTGTTCTTAACGGTTATTAACTGTTCTTAACTGTTCTTAACTGTTCTTAACTGTTCTTAACTGTTCTAATGACGACCAATACTATCGCAAAACGCACGGTAATCTTGATTTATCTCTATGGTCGAGACTGATCTGAATTCTGAGACTTACTTTATTGTTATCGACGTGGCACGGGGTCACGCCGACGGCCATCATTCAGTCAAATTCATTAGTGTCTTAGGTAGGCTCTTTGCAATGTAACATTTCATATATAATTTTGGCTGAGAGGGTTTTGACGAGTTACCCCGAGAACTCGCGTATTGGGAACCGGTAAGCATCTGATATCAGATATCTGTAAAGGCCACCAGATAGCCTCACTCCAGCTATCAGTTTGTTGTTCTCTAAGCTTGGCCCAAGTGGTCAAATAGTTCGCGACGGTTTTAATCCCATGTGTTCTCTCAAACAGTGAGGATTAGAAATGGGCACTCGTCCGTAGTATCAGCAATGCTCTCCAGAACACCACAACATTCATACGTAGCATTCTGGATATTGAGCACTTTAAACCAAGCACCCACATGGACATGGCCGAACCGAACGCTCTGTCGGCTGCCAGGCCAATTTTCCATAGCAGCTAAACATGCGAATATCTCGTCGCCAAACAGTCGTGCATAGTGGTCCGACGCTGATTACTCTAAGAGCCGATTATTATACTGGTCCAGTGCGTATATTTATATACGGACGATGTACCTATAGTGATTTAGCCAGCCCAACTCTAGGCCCCTTCTATCTCGTTCAGAATTTCACTTAACTCAGTTGGTTACCTATTCCTACCGCCGCAATGAGTAACTAGCGCTCGTTGTCTTGCGCCACGATATAGATCGTTTGATTTACATATAGTTCATATTTTATTGAGCTATTTTAAGAATAATCATATCGCCAATATACATGACATTTATGAAGATCAGAAAAAGACGAGTGAAAAATCAAGCCGAGTAGAACAAACTTCGCACAGTGTCAAATGTGCAATCAGATCTCGTTAGAGTAAGCGGCTTCCAGCCATATTATAAGGATCAACTCTGGAAACATCGGCGAAGTTAAATGATGTCTTCGGATCCGCCCTAGGCCCCTAGAGTTGCTGTGAGCTAAGCACTAGTGCTGAGCTTTGTCCCAATATTCCCTGTTCGAAACTCTCCAGGACGGAGCTTGCAAGTGAGAGTCGGCTCCAGCAGATCTGCATGCATAAATACCCCTGATTTAACCCTTTGAACTCTAAGATCAGTACTGTAGCCAACCTATTGGGAAGCTGATGTATGCGTAAAATAAAGAGCCATTGAACGAACTTTAGCCGCTCGCGCTCGAGACAAAAGCGATACCACTTTCAACAGTATAATAAACTCTCAAATCTGAATGATTATTTGCTAGCCAAGTTGTGTCCGACAATTCGTGGCCAGTGCTACCTACAGATCTTGTGGCTGTGGCCAGTATGTCACTCATTTCCAGTTCGACTGGTCCAAGAATCAGGCACTTATAGAGGAATCTGTGCACGTTTTCAAAATGTCAGGCCGAACCTTCCCTAGCCTTGATCCCACAAAAATACATGAAGCACCCTATCCTATGCAGCTTCGTCATGTCACTTTGGTCGCACATTTTGGAGTTTCAAAGTAGCAAAAGTAGAGCAGCAGTCTGTGCACTTTTCAAAATGTCGTTTCCAAATCATTTCGAACTCATACGACGGGAGCTTCCCCCCTCTCACGTTATTCAGGTGTCTGACACAGAGAAGCAAACTGTGGCTACACTGCGAAGGCTCGCTGACACGAGTGACTGTGACTTTGTCTTTCTCGAGTTCACCACTTCTCGGGAGGTACGCAGGGTAGTTGATTACCTCACTGAGTTGCGTTTCAAGTGCGAAGTTAATCAGACTGCTGTTATAGTTAAGATGGCGGGTCGCGATCATGATTTGGCAAGCTTGCTGACCGTGATGAGTGTGCATTACAATTTTACTTTCGTTCATTGGCGTTTGCATCCCGATGGAACATTCACACATGAAGATGAAGCGGGTGTCCGATCTATTCCTGATGGTTCAATACGTAGACCAGGTTGGCCAGGGCTACCCATCCTAATTGTCGAGGTTGCTGTCAGTCAGACAATTACCAGCGTCCTCAACAGTGCTCTTGAATGGTTGTCAAGGGGATATGGCGTCGTGCTCATTGTGAAGGTACTTAAAAGAGCACGTTCTGAGGATCCTGATGGTATCCCTGATCTTGTCAGTGTTACATTCGAGACCTTCACTGCGCTCGACGTCATCGACATTGAAAGACCCCAGGCCGCTGTTAACGGCAATATTCAAAATAATGGAGCCAATGGCCATGCTCAGAACAACCCAGTTATCGCGGCCCGAGTCCCAGGGATCCCTTTTCAACTGACGGCAAACATGGCGGCCATAGAGTACCAGAGTGTGACTGTCACTGGCAACGCCGAAACTCGGGAAGCAGAGATTGTGCGACGTAGGCAGCGGCCTTTGAGGGAGCGAGCGGGTACTTTAAACGGGGTGACACCCGAAACCCGGCAACGCATCTCTGAGATGACAAATCGCCAGCATGAGAGGCAGGGCGCCCTTATGGCCCCCCTCGCCGCTTTTCCTGATGGTCTCGATCATCCCACCGTCAATCGTCAGTTGCAGCCATTCCCTGAAGGCGAGGAAGTAGTCATACTAACACAGGAGCAAATGGCTTACATATTTAACGAGGTTCGTTTGGCACATTAACGTCGTCGTTTGGGATGAAGAAAAGGGCTACTTCCTCGTCGATTAACACTTGCTATTTATTTATTCTTGCTATTTATTGTTGTTCTGGTATTTGTTATGTTCTAATAGTATCGTTTTATTCTGTTTTTCGTTTCTGGACGACTGCGTTTCAATCAGAACGAGCTATCCTGGCATTCTGGAAATTTGTCCTTCACCATTCTAACTCGTCAGCGATAATGATTATGAGCCGGCATCACCGGCCCATCTATGGCATGACACATGGAGAAATTATAAAGTCAAGACAATATCGTTGCCTGCATGATGATGAACACATCGATTCTTCTCAATTTTAGGATGAGGCCCTTTAAAGCACCTGTCCGTTACTCTGACGAGCTCAAGTAAAACTATCCTAGAACGACTGCAGTTCAAGTATGTTATTTCCATTGACTAAAAATGTCAATTCTCCAGGTGCACTTGCAGCATGACGGGGTAACTCCGGATCTCATAGAATCTCACTTAACCCAGTTGATTACGTATTCCTACCGCCGCAATGAGCAATCAATTCTCGTTGTCTTGCGCCACTATATGCATCGTTTGACTTCATATTTTATTTGAGCTATTTATCATATCGCTGAAAGAAAGATAAGTAACGCTCAAGCCGAGTAGAATAAAAGTTAGATCAATGTCAAATGTGCAATCATGATCTCATTAGAGTAAGCGGCTTCCAGTCATATTATCAGGATCAACTCTGGGAACGTCGGCGAAGTCTACGTCCTGACTCTGGACCCCGATAGCTGCTGTGCATTAAGCACTAATTGCCGTGCTTTGTCCCAATATTCACTATTCAAGACTCTCCAGGACAGAGTTTGCCAAGTGAGAGTCGGCTCAATCCCGAAGAGGGCTGCTTTCCAGCAGACCTGCATGCATAAATACCCCTGATTTAACCCTTTGAATCTAAGATCGGCACTGTAGCCAACCTATTAGGAAGCTGATGTATGCATAAAAAGAAGCCATAGAACGAGCTTCTGCTGCTCGCGCTCGAATTGGACAATAGCGATACTCACTTTCAACAGTATAATACACTCTCAAATCTGAATGATTATTTGCTAGCCAAGTCGTGTCCGACAATTCGTGGCCAGTGCTACCTACAGATCTTGTGGTTGCGGCCAGTATGGCACTCATTTCCAGTTCGACTGGTCCAAGAATCAGGCACTTATAGAGGAATCTGTGCACGTTTTCAAAATGTCAGGCCGAACCTTCCCTAGCCTTGATCCCACAAAAATACATGAAGCACCCTATCCTATGCAGCTTCGTCATGTCACTTTGGTCGCACATTTTGGAGTTTCAAAGTAGCAAAAGTAGAGCAGCAGTCTGTGCACTTTTCAAAATGTCGTTTCCAAATCATTTCGAACTCATACGACGGGAGCTTCCCTCCTCTCACGTTATTCAGGTGTCTGACACAGAGAAGCAAACTGTGGCTACACTGCAGAGGCTCGCTGACACGAGTGCTGTGACTTTGTCTTTCTCGAGTTCACCACGCAGGGTAGCTAATTACCTCACTGAGTTGCATTTTAAGTGCGAGGTTAATCAGACTGCTGTTATTGTTAAGATACCGGGTCGCGACCATAATGTGGCCAGCTTACATGCCGTGATGGCAGTGCATTACAATTTTACTTTTATTGGGATTTGGAACCCGCTCGGGACGGAGCTTCACACATGAAGATGAAGCGGGTGTCTGACATATTCCTGATGGTTTAATACGTAGACCAGGTTGGCCAGGGCTACCCATCCTAATTGTCGAGGTTGCTGTCAGTCAGACAATTACCAGCGTCCTTAACGGTGCGCTTGAATGGTCATCAAGGGGATATGGCGTCGTGCTCATTGTGAAGGTACTTAGAAGAAAACCTTCTGAGGATCCTGGTGGTGTCCCTGATCTTGTCAGTGTTAACTTCGAGACCTTCCTGTGCTCGACGTCATCGACATTGAAAGACCTCAGACCGCTGTTAACGGCAATATTCAAAATAATGGAGCCAATGGCCATGCTCAGAACAACCCAGTTATCGCGGCCCGAGTCCCAGGGATCTCTTTTCAACTGACGGCAAACATGGCGGCCATAGAGTACCAGAGTGTGACGGTCACTGTCAATGCCGAAACTGGACAGTCAGAGATTGTGCAGGTGAGCAGCGGCCTTTGAGGGAGCGAGCGGGTACTTTAGACGGGGTGACACCCGAAACCCAAGAACGCATCAATCAGGTAGCATGTCGCCAGAATGAGAGGCAGGGCGCACTTATGGCCCCCCTTGCCGCTTTTCTTGATGGCCTCGATCATGCCACTGTTAATTGTCAGTTGCAGCCATTCCCTGAAGGCGAGGAAGGTAGTCATTAGTATTTAACCGGGTTCGCCTGGCGCAGAGACCTCGTTTGGGATGAAGAAAAGGGCTGTTCTCCCGACAATTTACACTTGCTATCTATTTATTCTTGCTATTTACTGTTGCAATTTATTCTTTGTTTTTTATTCTTGATATTTATTACCTACTAATATACCAATAGTATCGTTTTATGCTGTTTTCGTTGCTGGACGACTGCCGTTTCAATCAGACCACTCTGGTGGGTCTGAGCGCCGACCCGATACAGGAATATTTCACCTGCCCGGAGCACATGCTCTGCCGCATCCCTCTCACGCACGACAAAGAGAGCAGCCGACAATTTCTCGTTCCACATCTTCAACTTCTACGCCCAGGCACAAGAACACCCTCAACAGTTCAACATCCAGCTAACAAATCACTAACAGCAACAATGGTGAGTACCCCTCGCCTTCGGTGACTCACAGAAGGCTGGAGTGCGGCAATTGAGTCCAACGATAGCGAACTGGCGGGCCTGGCTGGCCCAGAATCACCTGAGCTGCTCATCTGGCGTGATTAGCCTCCGGCGGCCGGGGAGCTGCCCCGGACCCCGGAGCTCCTGCTGCGCAGGTGGCTTCTCCCGGTGGAATGACCCTCCTCGAGCGAAGCGAGACGGGCCACGGGGTCCGGGGCAGTGCCCCGGCTGCCGGAAGCACCCGCCCTGCCAGCGCACCGCCCAGATCCAGAAGCTAACAGGGCAGACTCGTCAATTCTTCGTCGGAGGTAACTTCAAGATGAATGGCACTCAGAAGTCCATTAAGGCCATTGTGGACAACCTGAATGCCGCCGAGCTCGACAAGTCGGTGCAAGTGGTGGTGGCCCCTCCTTTCCCCTACCTTCTGTGGGTCAGAGAGCACCTGAAGCAGCCCACTGTGTCGATTTCCGGCCAGAATGCCGCTGACAGAGACAACGGCGCTTTCACTGGCGAGACTTCGGTCGACCAATTGAAGGACGTCGGTGCTAGCTGGGTCATTCTCGGCCACTCGGAGAGACGTACCATTCTCAAGGAGACCGACGAGCTCATTGCTACCAAGACCAAGTACGCTATCGACCACGCCGTCGAGGTCATTCTCTGTATCGGTGAGACCTTTGACGAGAAGAACGCTGGCAAGACCATCTCGGTTGTCCAGACCCAGCTGGACGCTGTCATCGCCAAGCTTAGCAAGGCCGACTGGGCCAAGGTCGTCATCGCCTACGAGCCTGTCTGGGCCATCGGCACCGGTCTCGCTGCCACTCCTGACGATGCCCAGGCCGTCCACGCCGAGATCCGCAAGTACCTCGCCGAGAAGGTCGGTGCTGACGTCGCCGAATCCACCCGTATCATCTACGGCGGCTCCGTCAACGGCAAGAACGCCTCGTCGCTCTCTGGCAAGCCCGACATCGACGGCTTCCTCGTCGGCGGTGCCTGTCTCAAGCCCGAGTTCGCCGACATCGTCAACTCCAACAAGGCCTGAACGTAGCCTGTAATATACCGCTCTCCTTCCCAGAATCTCAACGCGTGCCTCCGGCAGCCGGGGCGCTGCCCCGGACCCCGCTGTGCTCGCTGCGCGAGCGCCAGTCCCGGAGTCTGTGCCAGCTACGAGCGTGGGAAAACGGGGTCGACATAGGCAATTGCCGAGCGCTGATGACGGGCCTGTTACCCCCGGGGGGAGTGCTCGCGCCGCGCGCCGAACGGGCGAGCCGCGCGGTGGGGAAGGGGGTAGGCCAGCGGGTG
>JAKTSR010000251.1:0-18075 GCA_030580325.1 Sugiyamaella sp. yHKS617 | reverse complement strand
CCCCGGCCGCCGGAGGCAGGTCCAGGCACCGGGCCGGACCCGACTCGAGCGCAGCGAGAGAAGCAGCGGGGTCCAGGGCAGCGCCCAGCCGCCGGAGGCACGGCAGCGGCACGGCAGCGGCAGCAGTAGGTAGAATGATATGGTTATCTACGGTATTGGTTATTTCAGGGACACGGCCGGCCGCTTGCTTAGATGGCAATGGAGGCGTGGAACTTGGCGCCGGCGTAGATGGCCTTGTCGCCGAGGTGCTCCTCGATACGGAGGATCTCGTTGAGCTTGGCCAGACGCTCGGAACGGGCGGGGGCACCGGTCTTGATCTGGCCGGAGCGGATACCGACCGACAAGTCGGCGATGAAGGTGTCCTCGGTCTCACCAGATCTGTGAGAGACCATGACGCCCCACTTGGCGGCGTACGAGTCCTTGGCAGCCTGGATGGACTCGGTCAAGGTACCGATCTGGTTGACCTTGAGGAGAAGAGCGTCAGCAGCCTTGGTCTCAATGGCCTTGGCAATGAACTTGGGGTTGGTGACGGTCAAGTCATCACCGACAACCTGGACCTTGCCGGCGACACGGGGGTAGAACTTTTGCCAAGCGGCCCAGTCACCCTCGGCGAAGGGGTCCTCAAGAGAGACGATGGGGTACTTCTCAATGAGCTCGACGTAGTAGTCAGCGAGCTGCTCACCAGTGAGCCACTTGGACTTGTCAGACTCGGGGTTCTTGAAGTCCAAGTCGTACTTCTCGGCGTCCTCGTGGTAGAACTCAGAAGAGGCGGCGTCAATGGCAATCTTGATCTTGCCAGTGTAGCCAGCAGCCTCAATAGAAGCGACAATGAGGTCAAGAGCCTCCTCGGCGTTGTGAATATCGGGAGCAACACCACCCTCGTCACCAACGTTACCGGCAGAGGTACCGTATCTCTTCTTGGTCAAGGCCTTGAGCTTCTGGTAGACCTCAGAGCCGGCTCTAAGGGCATCACTGAAGCTGGAGAACTCGATAGGAGCAATCATGAACTCCTGGATGGCCAAGGCACCACCGGCGTGAGAACCACCGTTGATGACGTTCTGGAAAGGAACTGGCAGAACGTAAGGAGCAGGGGCGTCAGCGATCTCACTGATGTGTTGGTAGAGAGGAACACCCTTCTCAGCAGCACCGGCACGGGCAGCAGCAAGAGAAACACCCAAAATGGCGTTGGCGCCGAGCTTGGACTTGTTGTCAGTACCGTCCAACTCAAGGAGGAACTTGTCAAAAGCAGCCTGGTTGGTCACGTCCAATCCAGCCTTGATGACAGCAGGTCCGATGACGTTGTTGACATTGGCAACAGCAGTCAAAACACCCTTGCCGCCCCAGTGGGTCTTGTCGCCGTCACGCAGCTCAAGAGCCTCGGACACACCGGTAGAGGCACCGGAGGGGACAATGGCACGGAAAGTGCCCTTCTCGGTGGTCAGCTCGACCTCGACAGTAGGGTTACCTGCGCTCGCTGTTAGCTCTACTCCGTGAGGGGCGGGTCAGCCTCCGGCGGCCGGGGCGCAGCCCCGGACCCCGTGGCTCGCTTCGCTCGGGCTGTGGCCTAGCGGCTGCGGGCGCATGGTGCAATTTCTGGTGTCGGCGCCGTCGTGCTCTGCTGTGCTGTGCTCTGCTCTGTTCATCGGCTAGACTCGGCTGCGTCGCGTTCTTCTCGCGATCGGGTCGTCTCGGACGTCCAGATTCAAGCTTCCCAGTGCGGAAATACCAGGGGATATATTACCGTGGGTTAGGGTGTGACAGAGAAGGTCGAAATTTGCCAATAACCGCAAGTTTTTGCGTGCAAGAAAAAACCCCGCCTAGGAGCTGAAAATGTATGCCGCGAAAATCGCTGCTGCTATGACGCCAGTCTGGTGACGGTAACCGGTAAAGGTAACTGGGTTGGTTACCGTGCGAAAACTCCAACAGAACAACTGTGCACTATGACATGGCCGGGACGCAGCGCAATGTACAACGAGAATTGGCAGGAGACAATAACGAAGAGGAATGGCTGAGATGTGACCCGAACGACGACAAAAGCACGGCACGAGAACAGTGCACCTGACTGTAGACAGAGAGGCAACAGCAAACAACAGCGCTGGAAACGGGGTGCTGCAAAGCATGAGCTGACTGGCACTGGGAAACAAGAATCGGAACAGAGCAATTGAACAGAGAAATGAAATGGCAGCCGAATAAAGTATGACCAACTCTAAACTCAATTGCATTCCAAGTCAGGGCCGGCACTTCCGAAACCTTCTCTGAAGGGCACCACCACCATCCGTCTCTATCGAAGCCTGAATTCACACCTGTGCAGCTACAAATGTTCCCGCTCTATGCGACAAGCCCGCAGAACAGGTGACAGAGCCAAGAGTCAGCTCAATTCAGCCAGATAGCCTCGAGATATAGCTCACAGGCATCAATTGCAGATGCAATTGAAACTGAAACTGCAGTTGACAGATATAGATCTCTTGTACTGTTCATGGCCATTGGCGACTGAGTTCACAACTAACAAAGCACTCATTCTTATTCTCAAGCTCATTCTGACCGCTTTTAGCCGAACAATTGCACTGAGATGCAATTGAAAGATATAATTGAAATAAATAATCAATCAATCAAACGACCATCGAAGCAATCAGCGCAAAAGGCATCATGAAACTACCGCAGCTCCGTCATAGCACAGTAATCGTGGCAACATCCTTTCAGTTCACACAGTAACAGTAGTAACAGCACACAGCAACACAGCAACAGCAGGACCAGCACAATAACAACAAATCAACCCTCAATCAATTACTTACCACGCGAGTCGTAGACGTATCTGGAGTGGATCTTAGAAATAGCCATTTTTGATTTCAAACTTGTACAATTCAATTGAATGGATCGTGTGATGAAGGAAATTTCAAAAAGAAAAATCTATCGCATGGACCTGGGAGATGTAGTGTCTTTATATGCAGTTTGGGTCTGCGTGCGGGATGTGGTGTGCTTTTGTGTTGGGCTCGCGGCCCAAGGGGCTGGGTCATGTAGCTACAGCGTGCCTGCAGGCGTGCCAGTCCCGCCCAGCTCTAAAAACAGCCGTGCCTGAGTCTGCTGCCTGGGGGTGCTACGCTGGGAGTCAGCGTGCAGCAAACCACAGCGTGCGTGCCCTGTCCAGCAAGCTCTAACCAGCTAGCAGATGGGGTGACTCTTCGGGCCAAGTCGCTCGCGCAGCGAGCACTACGGGTCCGGGCAGAGCCCGGCCGCCGGAGGCAACCCCCGGGCCTCCGGCAGTCAGGCTCTGCCCGGACCTGTGGCTCCTCGAGCATGGCGAGAGGAGGCTGTTCCGCCGGGGGTGCTTGTTGGAAGGGCCCCCTCTTTGCGTGGCAGCGGCTGGGGCCTTTTTAACCGAGTCTCCCCTGACGCTACATGGAGTCGAGCGGTGCACGCACGCTAATCTCCAACGAATAATGTCTGGCCGGCTGATTTCCACCTGATCAGTCCAGGTAATGCAGCTCCGATGCAGACACGCTCGCTCCTTCGAGACCATTTTTCCGTCGCCTGCACAGATCGTCACGTCTCGGAAAAACTCTCCTGATCGTTCTCTGGCCCATATCCCCTGGCTCGGGGGTCCGTCGGGTCTGGAGGGAGGGTTGCGCCTCCGGCGGCGGGGCGCTGCCCTGGACCCCGCTGTGCTCGCTTCGCGAGCGGCGTTGGGCCCACCGACTGTGCTACAAGGGCCATTTCTCCTGCTGAGCTTGGGCCAGCTTCATGAACTGGTCGTGCCGGCGCGCGATTAAAGACGCTGCTCGCGGAGCGAGCTCTACGGGGTCCGGGGCAGCGCCCCGCCCGCCGGAGGCCTGTCGGGGTCTCCAGAGACGGTTCGAGATGCGAATGCTCGCGCAGCGAGCACTACGGGACCGGGGCAGTGGGCGCTCCCCAGACGCGTCTGAGGGAAGAATGCTCGCACAGCGAGCACAGCGGGGTCCGGGACAGGATCCCGACCGCCGGAGGCGTGGCAGACGAGCGATGGGTACAGTGAGAAAAGGCGGTGTTCGTGAATCCTGTCAACGAAAGAATATAAAATATATAGATGCATGCCACTCACCAGTGGTCGCCATCGGCTGGCTTGGTGGTGCTGGAGTTGGTCGACGTGAGAAAGTCGTCGATTTCCTGCAGAGCCTTGCTGTCGTCGGGCGCCTCGACCCGAACGAAGCGGCCCGTGTCGCTGTCCGGTCGGTCCTCTTCTTCTTTGATGCTGACTTGTATGAGCGATTGTAGCTCGCAGTCGCTTTCCTTGGACAGGACACTGAGGTCTGTCTCAAAGGTCTCGACACTGTCACTGGTCTCTGTCGAGTTCAGAGAGGTAGAGCTCACGGTTCGGTTGCGGGCGTCGTCTTCGTCCCTGGGAAGCCGAGCTTCTTCAAAAAGCCTAGACGAGCGACTAAGTGAGTAGTTGTCGGGCATACCCGAAGTGGAGAAGCTTCTGTGGAGTTCGGTGTTAGATTGGTGATGATGGTTGTTCATAGGGCCAGCCCATTGTTGTTGTTGGTATGCCAGGTTCGGTGATACGTGCGATGCGAACTCCGTGGCCGAAGCTGATTTTACATGCTGTCCACTGTTCTGCAGACCTCGCAGCAGCTTCGAAGTAGCTATGTTGATGTCGTTCATGACATACTGAGGTCGTCGTCTCTGTAGCAGTCGAGGTGTGCTGCTGTGATGATGGGGAAATTTTTCAAAACATGGTGAAGGTGCTAAGGTCGACACACCTTGGCCCAGGCTACAAGGCATACCAGTGTAGTACCCGCCAGAATGAGGTTGTCCGGCATACGGGGAAAAGCTTGGCGAGACCAATGAAGAGGACTGAGGTGTTACAATGACGCTTTCGTCTTGATAATCGCTGTCGAATATATCGGCCTGCGGCGAGACTTGGAATCCCGAAGATGACATTTCAGGAGTCAAATAGTAGTCAGTGCTTGTGTAGGGGACGTTTGCCATATTTCCGTAACAAAAGTTTAGCCCGCTTGCAGTCGCATGGAATTGTGGAGACACTGGCACAGCGTAGCCGTTGTAGAGGGGAAAGTTCTGAAGCACCGACGACCGTGGTTGCTGTTGTGGAGTATATCGTGCTGGTGGGGTGAAGGGGTCTCCAAGAATTGGATACTGAGGACTGTTTCTTATCGGGGTGGAAGGGTTACCCAACAGCCCGCTCTGCTGATATTGTCCGGGGAAAGGTTGTAGGGTCTCTCCATCCTCTGGTCCAGGCGGCTTTCTGGCCTCTTGAGTTGACCTGGCTTTGGCTCGCCTATTTTGAAACCAAATTTGCACATTCCTGCTCGGTAGCCCCGTCTGCATAGAAAGCTCCTCCCGTCCTTCCTTGTCAGGTTTAGGATTCTTTTTGAATGAATTCTCCAGAATCGAAACTTGTTCTGGGTTGGTTCGCTTTCTGGAATTGGGACGGTCGCTCTTAACGACACCTCTATTCAACCTCTTCTTTCCATTGACTGGCCCAGGAGGTGGTCCGATGAGAGGTGGGGGTGGTGGTGAATGCGTTTCCAAGTATGTCACTGATCCAAGAAATGAGTCCATCATTAGATTATTAACTTCCGACATGGGCTGAGTGGAGTTACAATCATCCATGAATTCCATTCCCTCAGGAGCCAGCATGTCATGCTTAAGCAGTGTCCACCCATTAGCGTCATTCATTTTTCTAATTCCTGTTCTGTTTTTTTGGCTTCCCCTTATGGTCCGGAATGTGAACTTTTTTTTGGGAAGCGGAAATGCCAGTTATTATATCAACTCAGTCAACTGGATGTTGCCCTCAGCCATTTGGTGCCTCCAGTTCTAGACGCTTATTCCTTCTACGCCTCAGGCTATGCTGAATTTTATTTTTTACCCCTTTATATATGGGCGTAGCTCAGCTTGATCGCTACCGAGGCCATTAGAGTTCTTCGGACCAAACTAAAATAAATATGCTTTGCACCTCACCGGGAATCTGCAGGAACAACCTAAAACTCACATCGAGATTAAGTTCTTTTTCGGTCAGACCGTGGCTGTCGGACAATTGTTGCGAGTCCTTACTGCTAAGTGTCCCGGTCTGAATATGTACCTTGCCTGATATCAACATCTCCGAGCTGCGCGTCGGCCTTGATTACATCGTTTCAATTCTGGGGTATCCATATCTCTGGTTCTTTCACTCGATCAGGCTTCACGCCTGTCACCATTAACAGGTGCTCTCCGTGTGCTCTATTTGTAAATTAATATTATTTTCCAAAATCTGGCTGACTTAGCACGCGACCTTTTGACGCCTTTTGTTGGCTATCCAGTAGGATTGAAATTCGAAATGTTAACCTTTGTACTGTTTGTCTTAGAGGTTGGCGTTGTGACGGATCTTTCCTGAGCTGGGTAACCAAGTATGTGCTCTCAGACATTTCAATAGCGCCGGCAGAGCGTGTCACTGAAGCAACAGGAAGTAGTAAGTCACTAGAAACATCATACAAACTTGAAGCGAGCTCAGAATTATCAAAAACTGAGCAAATTCTGGAGGCATGTAACAGCTGTCCAGGTTCCTTCGTTGTCCTGTCCATTGTTCCATCACCTATCTCATCCATCCTCCCGTCTTCTCCAACACTTAAAATATGCAAATCCCGCTCGCGATTTCCTTGTTCGCTGCCCAAACTTGTGAAACATGCCTCTGAAGAGCAATATACCTGCACAGGTGTGCCTGACACAAAATGTCTAGGACAGACCGATTATATCAAAATCTTGTCAAGGGACGAATGGGCCTATGGCGGCGCTCTATGTGGCACCTCGTGTTGCAATGCTCCCGTTCACGTGGATGCCATGTTTATTTGCGTGTACCTTACATAGGCGAGCCGGTTCTGCCCCACAACCTTGAAGAGCTTCTTAGTGAAATAAATAGGAAATTCTGAAAAAAATTAATAACCGATCTCAAGATAAGTACCGTTTTCATCGTCTGTCTTGCCTGGAAGTAAAAGGCAAGGGAATAATATGGTGAGGGGAAATGTACAATCTCAACAGAACGTCGGTGCGAATGTCTCGATTACGAATGCTTGGACAAATGTTTTAAATAAGCAGTCTCGTAACCTAAAAGAGCAATGTAAAAATAGCTACAAAGTTTGTTCGTTGCCTATGCTATGTTTATTGATCGGCTAGGTGCTCAGCCGGAGCCATAGCTCAAGCTAAACATTGCCCTGAACTGAGGCCACTGCTGTTGGTAGTAGCTATGATTCTTCAAGACACGCTACTCTTCGCCTCCACTGCAGCATGGCCGATCCAAAAATATGCCACAAGTGAAATCAGGAAAGAGGATGTCTCTAGCAGCACATATCTGCCATTCACGGTCTGAGAATCGCAACTGGTTCGCCAGCCACTATTTCATGTTCATGCCTCTAGTCCGAACCAGAGAGAAGGCGAGAGGACCGCAGTCCAAAGCGGCATTTGAAGCACATGACGTCTATGACGAAGAGATTTCCGTTAAAGTCCCCCGATATATTTTATTTATTATCTTTCCGGTATTGGAGGCAAACTGGTCACCATCCTATGTAGCTTGTAGGCATGATTCAAATCGTATCTTCTGGAAGATTTGCCAATATAAATGAATTATTTTTTCCCCGCTTGCATAGGCTTGGGCTCCCGAGCTCACCACCGGTGCGACAATTAAAAATAGAAGTCTCATGAATCCGTCGGGCAAAGCACTATCCGTGTACAAGGCATCTTACGGTTGCATATTCTGTCGTCGTATCGTCCATGTATGTTACTTAAAATACGGGGAGAAGATCGATATGGTGATCCAAGGGAGTACCCCTGTCAATCAGCCCAACGGAGACAGTAGCATCAGCGTCGAAACCAGTTCACGGCCAAGGCCGGCCGCCTTCCAAAACTGCCTCTTGCCAACGGAGTTACCCAAACGAACCAGGTTTCAAATGTGAAACAGGTCTCTTCCCGGCGTCTATGTGGGGGGTACACCATGAGAGACATCGGGGGCCGAGAGCGGCCCGCCATGATCGCTCCACCTCCCTCAGCCTGTTCCATATCTCGATTGAGACCGCCAGGACCGTGTGCCAGGACCGGCAGGGCATGCCTCTGGCAGCTTAGGCGCTGCCCCAGACCCCGCCGCTTCTCTCGCCTCGCCCGAGTCGGGAAGCGAAAATCCGGGAACGGCCGCTCGCGAAGCGAGTACTACGGGTCCGGGCAGAGCCCGGCCACCGGAGGCATCCCCTCCAGCCTCCGGCGGCCGGGGCGCTGCCCCGGACCCCGCTGCTCCTCTCGCTTCGCTCGAGTCGGGCCGCTCCACCGGGTTGGCCGTTGGGCAGTGAGCACTGTTGGTCCGGTGGGGGCCGGCCTGCCGGGGACAATCTCGTACTGCGGCGGGGCGAAGCGTGTCTCGGGTTGAGAAACGAGTCCGAGGAGCGGAGTCCGCGCCGTTCGAGCCGGGTACGGTGTTTCGCGAGCGAGGGCCGGAGTTTATTGGCTCATTTAAGGCGGTCCGTTACATAAGTCGGAGCCCGCGAAACAGAAGCAATTGCGACACTGCCGCGAGCAGGTTTTCGAAAACAGGCTGTGCTCATGCTCAGAGCCCTTGCTAACCAGCTTCAGCGTCATGGCCTCACGCGACTCGAACTCACGAAGCTGCAGTCCGGCGCTGATAGTCCATCGCAGACGCACTGGTAAGCACGGCTGGCGGCGTTCTCTGCAGGGATATTTTGAAAAAAAAAAAAAAAAATAGATAACGAAATATTCTAGGTGAAATTTTGCATCAAACAATAGAGATATATTCATCATTCATTTATTTATTCAACGACAACAGTCCAAAATTCCAAAATCACTGGCTCCTTGTTGAAGAGTGTTGCGCGGACGCACTAGTATATTCTATGGACTGAAAAAAAAATAGTGGCGGATCGGGTGCTTTGGTAGTTATAGACGGACATGAGATCGGTGTGGAAAAACAACGGGCCCCTCGGCCAGCATAGAACCGCCAAACTCCAGGCACGGATTCTAGCATCCACTGGTGCTAGACGCCAGCCGGTGTATTCAGTGCCAGTAGAAAATACGCCTCAGCCGAGATCAATCCCATCGTCGCTCCTGGAACCGTCTGTCAAGGGCCCGTCATCTTCAGGAAGCACGCTACTGAACTGGAAGCTGAATCAGAAGCATAATGGCGGAATCAAGTTTGAAGGACAAACCTCATGGTCGTCGCCGAACGACCTGATATCCCGAAATGCGTTCGCCAAAAACCACATTCACCTGTGGACTTTATTAGAAGCATGCATCGAGGCAGGCAACATGCCGCGAGCCGAGGCCGTTCTGGTCGGGCTAAGCGAAATTGCCAACGGCTCCGATGTCACTCTGGCAGTGAACAATTACTTGAACAAGCTGGTACAGCTGAACCCTGACGACCCCAGTGTCGCGGTGAACTGGGTCAAGAAGATCCGACTCAGCATCGCGAAGTTCGAGCCCAACACTGTGACCGATGCCATCATCCTGAAAACTATTTATTCTTCTCGCGACACGGCCAAGCTGCGAGAATTCGTCGTCTCAAAACGAGGCACTCTCGGCGAGATCCTCAGCCACGTCGAAGTTCTTGGACTTAGTGCAATGACTGACATTGTCAAGGTATGTCTAGCTTGTGCAGCGAGCACTGCGGGTCCGACTGCGGGTCCGGGCAGCACCCGGCCGATGGAGGTGAGGGGGAAGAGCCTCCGGCGGCCGGGGCTCTGCCCCGGACCCCGCTGCGTCTCTCGCTTCGCTCGAGTCGAGCCCCTCCATCGGGACTGGCCGCTTGCGCAGTGAGCTCTACTGGCCAGGCAGCTGGTCCGGGCAGCGCTGGGTCGCTGGAGACACTTCGAAGATTGGTTACTAACTTGTTTGTAAGATTTGTGAGATTTCGTTGGAGCATGTCAATTCCAAATTCCGGAATATCGTGGCCATGTCACTGGATCCGAAGAGCGAAAACAACGAGGTCAGCCAGGACGTTTTTAAGGCGAACATGGTTGTGACCTCTAGTGAATCGTCTGGTGATCTTGCGTCCAAGGATAGTGGAGATGTGTCAAAAGAGTCCGCTCAGAGTGTGGATTTGAGCGAGCTGACTCCCTCGATTGCAAAAGGCGGCGTTGAAAATTTGCTGGCAACCGAAACTTTGGGGCTAAAGACCATTCGCCATACGTTAGCCGGTCTCTCGGCAGGCTCGGATGAGGACTTGTCGCCATTACTGCAGGATAAGAACATTGCCACTGGTAATTATGTGGACTTTGTTGAACTGTCAGACTCGATTCCAGATGATAAGAAGCAAGAGTTCGACGAGCTTCTGGAGAAGTATAACGAAGCTAGGCAGCAGAGCGTAGAGTCGAGAGGTTTTGAGGGTGCGCGCGAGAAATGGAAAAAATTGTTCGAGAAGCGAGTGGCTATTCAGAACAAATCTAAGACCGGCACTCAACAGACTGTGACGTACAAGGCTCTGGATACTCTGCTTTGGGAGTGGAACAAGGATGTGCTTCCCCTGATCAAGGCTGAATTTGAGCGTATCCAGCAGGTCATTAAGTATTCGACTCTGTCGCAGATTCCTGCTAATATAAAACGGGAAGCCGAAACTTCTCAAAATGTTAGCTACGCGGATAGGTTCGAGTACGGACCTTATTTGACGCTTGTCAAGCCTGAGAATCTTGGTCCGATTACCATGCTGGAGCTGCTAAAACTGAACTCCACTGGCGGTATCCAAGAAGGAATGCGTACTGCGCGTGCTGTTTTGGCGGTTGGAAAGACTGTTGAAATGGAATACCGAATGCAAGTGGCCAAGCAGAGGGAAAAGGAAGCTTTAAAAGGTATTAACCACGGGTCTCAGTCTGCTCTTGACTCTGTACGTACTGCAGTTAAAAACAGTGACCTAGGAACAGTCCAGACCTCATGGCCGCTTCATATTCGCGCTAAAATTGGCTCGTTGCTGATCTCTCTCTTGTTGCAAGTTGCCAAAATCACCGTATATGGAACAGATCCTATCACAGGCGAAAAGGTCACTGGAAAGGCCCCTGCATTTTATCATTCTTACCAGTACCACAACGGAAGCAAGGTCGGTGTGCTCAAAGTGCACAAATCCATTGCTAAACATTTGTCTGGAGAAGCTATGGCTACTGCTATCCAGCCACAGCTGCTTCCTATGCTGGTGAAACCCAGACCATGGACAGCCTGGAACAAGGGTGGATATATGTACAGCTCTGCCAAGGTTATGAGATCGAGAGATTCTCCAGAACAAGTCGCCTATCTCAAGGCAGCCTCTGAAAGAGGCACTCTGGACCAAATTTACGAAGGTCTGAATGTCTTGGGCAATACTGCTTGGACTATTAACAAAGAACTTTTTGAAATCATTCTGAAAGTTTGGAATACTGGAGAAGCGTTTCTGGAGATTCCTCGCCGGGTGGAGATTCAGCCTGAGCTGCCACCAGCTCCGCCTAGAGACGCCGATCCCTCGGTTCGCAGAGACTGGCTTCGTCAATGTCGTATTATAGTCAATGAGAACCAAGCCCAGTACTCGCAGAGATGTGATACTAATTATAAACTGGAGATTGCACGAGCATTTTTGGGCGAACGATTCTACCTGCCTCACAATCTTGATTTCCGTGGCCGTGCCTATCCTCTGTCTCCGCACTTGAATCACTTGGGCAACGATTTGTCGAGAGGTCTTCTCAAGTTCTGGGAGGCTCGCGAACTGGGAGAGCATGGCTTGAACTGGTTGAAGGTCCATTGTGCCAATGTGTTTGGTCACAACAAGTTCAGCTTCGAAGACCGTATTGCCTTTGCAGATGACAACATGGATAAGATTATCGACTCCGCCAACAACCCCATGGATGGTCAGAAATGGTGGCAGCAAGCTGAAAGTCCTTGGCAGGCATTGGCTACCTGTATGGAAATCCGTAATGCCCTCAAACTGAAAGATCCCTCGAAATACAAGTGTCGTCTCCCTGTACATATGGATGGCAGTTGTAATGGTCTTCAGCACTACGCTGCTCTTGGTGGTGATGTCGAAGGAGCTGCTGAAGTCAACCTTGTTCCAAGTTCAAAGCCACAGGATGTTTACTCGCGGGTGTTGGAAATTGTACGTGTACGAGTCGAAGCAGATGCTGAAAAGGGTCACAAAGACGCCAAACTCGCTGTGGACAAGCTGTCAAGAAAGCTCATAAAACAGACTGTGATGACTCATGTGTACGGTGTGACTTTCGTTGGTGCTCGTCAGCAGATTTCGAATCGGTTGGCTGATGCAGGCTTGGAACAAGAGCACCTGTATAGTACAGCCGGATATCTCGCTAAGACTGTGTTAGGCGCTGTTCGATCCTTGTTTGAAGGTGCACATTTGATCCAAGATTGGCTCGGAGACAATGCCACTCGCATCTCCCGTTCAGTGAGACTCGACATGGGTAACATGACATCCAAAAGTTCGAAGAACGGCAATCGACCTGAGTTCATGTCATCGGTTATCTGGACTACCCCGCTGGGTCTGCCTATCGTACAACCGTACAGACAGGATACAAAGAAACAGGTTATCACCTCACTACAAAGTGTATTTATTACTGATCCATACGCGCTCCGCGGTGTTAACGGACGCAAACAACGAACTGCATTCCCACCCAACTTTATTCACTCACTAGATGCCAGTCACATGCTGATGTCCGCCATTGGTTGTGGCCGAGCTGGTATTTCCTTCGCTGCTGTGCACGACTCGTACTGGACGCATCCTGGCGATATTGACAAGATGAACAATATTTTACGAGACTGTTTTATTAAGCTTCACCAGGTCGATTTGGTAGACAAGCTGCGTATCGAGTTTGAGCAACGATATACTGGCCTACTACAGTACGCTGAGATCCCGAAGGACTGCGACATTGCTCAACGCATTATTCGGGTACGAGCCAAATACGCTGTTGAAAAATACGGCGTTGAAAAGAAGCTAACAGTAGCTGACCAGATTGAGATGGAAAACAAGCGACTGGACGCTCTGGAAGCTGGTCTCGCCGACATCGAGACGCCTGTCAGCATCATTGAATCGCTGTCAGAAAAAGAGCTCGACACTTTACTGAACCAGATCCCGAAAAAGGTGCGAAAGAAAAGACAGGCCAAGAACGCTGTGTACCGGTCTACCGAGCATGCTGGCACCGGCGCCGACAACTTTGAGCTACTTGAAAAACAAGCCGAAGAAGCGGTGGCAGACGATGCCGACGAGAATATCGAGGCTCTGAACTCTCGTAGCTCCTCGTTGATGGGCATACTGATCCCCCTACGCATCACTAGCGTACCGGCCAAGGGTGACTTCGACGTCCATCAGCTGCGTGAAAGCAAATATTTCTTCTCGTAGCGAAACTTCCATGTCTCTCTCCATATTCTGCATTAATTAATATCTTCATTACTTGTAAATAGTACTCCTAAAATGCATTTTATTCTACACGTTTACTTCGTGCCATTGCAACTTATCATTACGATGTGTATCCAAGGAATTTAGAGCCGTTTTGCTGTCAAGTATCCAGTATCTAGTATCCAGTATCTAGTATCCAGAAGTACTAGTAACTAGTATTTCCAATGTCCATTTAGGCGTTGGAGATCGTGATGCCCAAGGACTTGATGTTGTTAGCACAGAATACGTGTCTGCCCATACACCATCAAACCTCTTTGAGTTACAAAGAACTGATATACCAGGAGTGATCCCGTATAGCGCTGAACCTCTCATTCATTGACTAAACAGGATATGTACCAGCAGCGGGCCTATAGACAGATCCTCGCATTATGCGTGTGATCCACAGATTCCCTACATATGGGCAGGGGGATATGTAACTGTCGGGAAGTTTCAGGGGTGACTGCATACATCGAGAGCCGCCTCCCTCCATCAGTATTTATGAGTTTCGTCTTAAAGCTATTCGTTTTACGCGCATCGTATTAAAACTCCCCACTCTTCCGCTGAAAATCAGCCCTAGCAGTTGCATCACTCTAGGCCGATAGCATCAAAGGATGATTCTCGCTTTAGATACAATAGTGCCATAATGCATCTTTTTCGGCTCTGTGGTTGGTGTATTGCTTGGCCTCTAATAAACACGGTAAAAACATCAATTTTGGGTTATCGGGTTATTTCCAACCTCGGCCGGTCTCGGATACGGTAAAAATAATAGACTAAGTTCAATGTTTTCTTGGATTCTTACTGGTCCACTGAACGAGGCAACCAATGTGGGATGTCCATAAAGCACACTCTGTCATCTGCAGTTAACCGAATTATATGCGTGTTATGGAACTCAAATAGCAGAGATGCCTCTAGGTACGCTCACTCTTCTAAGTAACTATCCCGGAAAGCATATCACCCCCAAATGTATATATATAAAACTCTCGCCTTTGAAGACTTTTACGACATCAAATACTATGTTTGCAGCAAGGATGTCGATATACTCGTCCAGTTTAATATTGCGGACTTGACAATGCCTTTCGTAATGTTCGAGTGGAAAGTATCGATTGTAGATACTCCATTGTTGAGAAGCTTGACTATGGAAAGAGTCATACCTCTGTTAACGAAGCATATTGACTACTCTATATCGAAGGGTGCAGGAGCAAATACTCGAAGGCTGCTTCAACTACGTGCAAGTGCGAACGAGCTATTAGGCTTGTACGATGAAGCTATAATCGATCTTTCAAAAGTGGGCTTTGAGCGATCGCTGGAAAATACTCTTGTCAGCCCATTTAGCCAATATTACCGATTAATGCAAAAGAGCACTCATAGGTCGAGTTTGAATTATTCCTCCCAGCTTCAACCAATTATTGAGAATTGTTATTCTATAACTGTAAGGACCACAATTGAGAAAGTAACCCTAAAATTGCAATCTCATGCTTCAGAATTGTTGGGAACAGGCTCTAAATCGGGCGTGGATGTTTTTAGCAACACCTCAAAACAAGTTATCGAGATAATATTTTCATTTTTATCTAACAGAGTTATTCTTTTATTTCGAAAGGTTTCTATATGGTGGAGAAACTTTATATTCTTGAACAGTCATTTGGTAGAACTGGATATGAACCACGGGTTTGAGAGTGAATTGGTTGAATTTTTCCTTCCAGAGACACATACAGTGACGTTCCGCAGATTTAAACATATCCATCTATATGATCGAACCCACATTTCAGTCCTTCAACAAAAACTAGTACGGTATGCAATTAGTGTCCAGAAATTGACATTGAGGGGCAATAATTTTCATCTGCTGTGGTCTATCCCGGCACGCTCTGTTAGAATGTGCTATGAGGGGAGAAATCTATGTGACTACAGGAGCCTGATTTTAACCCTCCAGCGCCTTACGAGTATTACTCGCAAGATCACATTTACTATAGAAGCAAAAGTTCGAAGTGAGTTTGATCATATTGAACTACCAGCGAATTTGGGAAGATCTGATTTCCAATATCACTGCCTGAAGCACTGGCCAACTTCAACGGTAACAGAACTGATCAACGTCACTTCCCTGAAGCTGGCATTCCTCTATGACACCAAGTTCGAATCGATATTTCCCATTTTGTGCCTATTTCCCAACCTGGAAATGTTATCCTTGTTCATGAATTCAATTCTCATACCTAAACTATTACAATTCATGTCAGCATTGTTTCCTCATCTGAAAACTCTTTGTCTGCGCTGTCCGACCGCTGATTATCTAGGTCCCGATGTAATTGAGGATTCCCCAGCAGCTATCTATGGAAAGGCTCCATTTTGGCCGCAATCTATTGATACTGTTGTCCTGAGTGGAAACGTCAATGCTTTAGTCGAGGGGACTGGACGACTACCTAGGCTGAAAACTCTGGTTCTTGAAGACGATAATTTTTCGGTTGGAATACTCGATGCAAATGAGCTAACAAGAGCACACCTTGAGAATCTCGCCGTACGGGCAAGCTATACTGAAGATAAGACTCGCATGGAAATGGCTAGTTTTCCACGACTCAAAAAGTTTGTTTGGGAAAGCTTTTCAAAAGAGCTAGCGGATAGAAGTTTTGTCACTGATGTTGTTGATGCTATAGTATCGAATAGCCCCAATCTGGAGGAAGCTGAGATTACTCTGAGAGGAGTTAGGGATAAATGGGTCGAAGATTTCGAGAATATATTGAACTGGGAAGTGGGCCAACTCAGTCTCAACGAAGTTGAAATGAGCGAGCCAACGCGTCGCGCACTAAATTCATCTAAATTAGTCCTGTTTGGTGATTATAAGGCGCCCAAGAGGTATTTCTGCCATAATTTGACATTTGACGATATATAACACCGTCGAGAAGGTTAGTAGACTGCCCAATGGCAGATCTCAGAACGTCACGCGCTCTTTAAAGTGACGGTGGCAACCGTTGCACTCGTGTCTGCGCCATCTGAATGGATTATTGACAACATGACACATGATTACAATACCCTTCCTAGAAGATTTTTCGGCAGTTGCAGCGGTACCCCAGGCCCGTTCCTCGTCTCGTGTCTCTCAAGTCAGTCCGCTTCGCCTCACTGGAGGCGGTTCGTCATTCCTTTGCCAGCATCCAGAACCAATAATCCTGAATGTCGTGCTTAATCTGGCCTGCGTTGAGCTACAAAATCTCGGGGTTAAACGCACCCCTGGCGTCCGGACACGCTGCCCGGACAGTGCCCGGGACAGTAGTGCTTGTCGGCGTAACTAGCTTACTCACATGCCGCTCGCGCAGCGAGCACCACGGGGTCTGGGGCAGCGCTCCAGTCGCCGAAAGCGTCTCCTGGCCAGTTCACATCACGGTTCGCGCAGCAAGTACCACAGAGTTTGGAGCAGCAGTCGCCGGAGGCGGGATTGAGGGCAGAGCAAGGGTATGTTTATCTACAGGGGCTATGCGATTTTGCCCTGGGCTTCCATGGCATGGATGAGGGGTAGCAGAGGCACCATTTCGTTTCTGTCTAGGAGCTCGAAGGTCTTGCCGAAGGAAATGAAGTGGGCGAAAAAGGAGTTCCAGTGGGCCTCTAGCGACAGGTGGACGATCTTGTCGAAGTGGTTGTGGAAGATGTGGGCGAATATGCGGAACATCTGGCGGTAGATGTTCTTGACGACGCCGACGAAATGTGGAGGGAACGGCACGCTCTGCTGGGTGGGGAACAGGGTCTGGTCGTCGAACTTGTTGGAGATCCAGGTCAGGACGTAGTCAATGTAGGTGTTGGCCGGTAGTCGCACGGCCTTTTTGTTGGCATCAATCCACAGGTAGTCGATGCCCGGGCCAGCGTTCATGGTGGGACAGGTCTGTGGGGTTACGAACTCGGAGATGACTCCGTAGAACTGGTTTAAATAGGTGAAGAACTCAAACACATTGAGCGCCAGCCACTCATTGAGGTCGACGTATTTCGGTAGCATGACTATTGTCTGGAAGCTGCCCTTGACCAGCGCGGTGCGCACATATGGCTGGCACAAAAACAGTGGTTTCTGGGCCGGCGCTTTCGTGGCGCCCGAGTTGGTGGCCGTGGTGGATCCAGATCCGTTGCTCAGAGCCGACGAGCTCGTCTTGTATGAAAGTGAATTGTGTCCATGTTGGTCGTGATTCGACGCCAGTGACGTCGAAGACGCCGAGGCCGCCGAGGCCACCGGTCCAGCCGGAGCCACAGGCTTAGCCTTCTTCGCACTACGTCCGAATCCTCTGCCATTTCGTTAGTGACTCTGATCTGAGTGAGATCCCTCCGGTCGCTTGGGCGCTGCCCCAGACCCCGTGGCTCCTCGAGCGGAGCGAGAGGAGATCTCCCCAGGCTGACCGGGGCCAGGTGGGGTCGGCCAGGGCCAGGACCAGTTGGGACCGCCGCTGATACCAAAGTTGGTACGCCCACCACCGGGTCCTCGAGCGCAGCGAGAGGAGCTACGGGGTCTGGGGCAGCGCCAGGGACACGCGTCCCCGGCTCCCACCCGAGCACTACACACCTGAAAGAATTGAAAAACGACATTTCGAAAGCGTCCGCACTAGCACGCCGCGTCAGGTTCGCGAATATCTGGATCCAGGCGGGTCTTCAGCGCAGCAGGTTGGTGTCGGTGCCAAAAAAGGGGTAGCCCCTGCCTGCAACTTCACCAAACCACGTGTCACGTGCACCGGCCCGCCAGGTGCCTC